>PVHT020000531.1:187714-248256 GCA_004024745.2 Catagonus wagneri | reverse complement strand
CACATATATATATTCTATTCTAGGCAATTAGTATTACTGAGACCAGGAAACCAAAATTTTAGTCTAGACAATGCAGTTTAAGAAAGCATTTCAAGTTCAGAGCCCCTTATTTTAACTGCCAATGGTAATGTCTGCTGTTAATGAAGGTTTCTTCTATCTGAGTATATCAGGAACACTCTCTCTAGTACACAGATCATGATCAGGAGTGGATAAAACTTTACATCACTGGAGTGACATCACTTGCTGGGGAGGATTTGTTGGGGGGACTGAACAAGAAAGAATGGCTCTGGAGATTCCGTCATGGTGCAGCAGAAACGAATCCGACTAGGAGCCATGAGGTCGCAGGTTTGATCCCTGGCCTCGCTCAGTGGGTTAACGATCCGGTGTTGCCGTGATCTGTGGTGTAGGTCGCAGACGCGGCTCAGATCCCGCGTTGCTGTGGCTGTGGCGGAGGCCGGCGGCTGTAGCTCTGATTAGATCCCTAGCCTGAGAACCTCCACATGCGGCAGGCGCAGTCCTAAAATGACAAAAGACAAAAAAAGAATGGAAGAAAGAAAGAAAGGAAGGAAGGAAGGAAGGAAGGAAGGAAGGAAGGAAGGAAGAGAGGGAGAAAGGGAGAAAGGGAGAAAGAGAGAAAGAGAGAGAGAAGGAAGGAAAGAAAGAAAAAGAAAGAAAGGCTCTAAAAGGGACAAGCTTGTGACACTTTGCTGAAAATTTTTTTAAAATATATATTCTTTTTCATATTCTCTTCCATTATGGTTTATTACAGAATAGTTCCCTGAGCCACACAGTAAGATTGCGTTGTTTGCCTATGTTACAGTAGTTTGTTATATACGGCAGTTTGTATCTGCTCATCCTAAACTCCTAATTCACCCCTTCCCCACACCCTTGTGGTCCCTGTGGTCACCATAAGCTGGTTTTCTACGTCTGTGAGTCTGTTTCTGTTTTGCAAACAAGTTCATTTGTGTCATACTTTAGATTCCACCTATAAGTGATAGCATGTGGTATTTGCATTTCTCTGTCTGACCTGCTTCCCTTAGGATGACAATCTCTAGGTCCACCCCTCCTTCCTCATTTATCGTTATATTAAGAGGACAACTGCCAAAAGCAAAAAACAAGACCAAGTAATTTTGTCGGGGGCTAGTTTGTTGCCCTCACACCCTACTTTCGGAAGCCCTTCTTAGAAATACAGTCGCAGGTGCCACGTGCAAAAATCTCGGGCCCGTTCATCCTTGCCCAGGGGTTCCCACCAGGAGGGAGCGGAGCAGGCTTCCTCGGGCGGCTGCCCTGCGACAAGCAGGAAGAACATCTAAACTCTCAATCTTGTAGAAGAATAAAAAACAAAACACCCACACAGCGGGGAACAATTTCCCCGCTGTGTGGGCGATGGGGCCCCGAGAGCTGTTATCTGCAAAGGGCACTTCTGGGGGTTACCCAGCTGTCACCGCCGTGTGGATTCCACCCGAAAACCTCAAGCCAAACAGTGGGGAATGAACATCAAGAGACAATTTTCCACTCTGCGAAAATGACTTGACTTTACAAAAATAAATGAAAATGCCATGATAATCAATGAAAGGCGTGCAGGACTTGCTGTCAGACTCACAGTCAGTCGCGGCCGATGCTCTTCCTCGCGGGATACAGCCACACGGTCGGAACATGACGGTGTCATTCTCCACTTCCCAGCCCCTCAGCCCAGTATCCTACATCACATCACACACACACACACACACACACACACACACACACACACACACACTCATGCACGCACTCCTATACCGCACACATGGGTCTGGAGTAATCGGTGCAGCAGGCGTTAGAGGCGGGACCGCCACGTCTGGGGCAGGAGTGGGAACGGTGGTGTGTGCGTGTGTCGGTGTGCGGCCGGGGCTGGGGGACTGTTCCTCACTCTGAACACGGTTCATTGTCCCAAGGAGATTTGACAGCCAAGGAATCGAGGCAGATACACGCAACAAAACGGGATCCTTAGAGACTTAAACCCCTTTTTGGCCACACAAGTGCCCCTCTTGCTCCAAGCAGCTCTGTCCCAGTGCCTGCAGGAGCCTGAGAGATGCTGCCTGCTCACAGGGTGATAGGATTCTAGCAGCTCCTTGCCCTCCTCCCACACTCTGTCCTTTAAGGCCCCGAGGCTGTTCCTCTAGCAGGTGAGCCCATCCTCCCAGTATCATCATCTTGGAGCCATGCTCGTCTCCTCCCTTCCCTCCCTCTCACCCCTCTATGAAGGAGCCTGCTGGGTTTTCTCCACCTCCTTAGCCCTGGCCCTCTGGTGATTCGAATTCTGGAAGCAGATCTGGTCTCAAACCATGTTTCCCCAAATATCTCGAAGAGGACCCAGGAAGCCCGCAATCCTGTCATCTGGGTTCTGGGTAAACGTGTCAAGAGAAAATACAAACCACACCTCAATAGCAGCTGCGAACCCCTGAAGTGACGTAGACCTGTACAGACAGGATACAACCCGAAAACTGACAGAACACTGTAAACCAACAATAATGAAAAACATAAAAATCATTTAAAAAATAAAAATAGACAGGAAAACTGTACAGCAGCTTCTCAAAAGTCTAAAAATAAAATGCCCACATGATCCACCCATTCCACTTATGAATAGCCAAAACAATCAAAAGCAAGGTTTCAAAGAGACATTTGTGCCCCCATGTCCATAGCAGCATTATTAACCATAACCTAAAGACAGGAACAATCCAAATGTCCATCAACAGAGGAATGGATAAACAAGAAGTTATATATGGAGTAGAATAGTATACAGCCCTTAAAAAGAAAGGGAATTCTGACACACGCTCATGAATGAACCCTGAGAACAGTGTGCTAAGGGAAATAAACCAGTCCCAGAAGGACAAACACTTATATGAGCTTCCTAGGGCCGTCAGACTCAGACAGAAATTAGAATAGTAGGAGTTCCCACTGTGGCTTAGCAGGTTAAGAACCTGACTAGTATCCATGAAGACGCAGGTTTGATCCCTGGCCTCACTCAGTGGGTTAAGGATCCGGCATTGCCGTGAGCTGTGGTGTAGGTCCAAGACACAGTTCAGATCTGGTGTTGCTGTGGCTGTGGTGTAGGCCAGCAGCTACAGCTCTGATTTGACCCCTAGCTTGGGAACCTCCATATGCCACGGGTGATGCCCTAAAAAGAAAAAAAAATAGAATGGTGGTTTCCAGGGGCTGAGAAAGGAGGCATGGGGACTTAGTGTTCAGTGGGTACAGATGGTGAAAGAGCTCTGAAGATGGAGGGGTGCACCACAAGGTGAATAATGTCACCGAACCGTAGACTTTTTAAACTTCTTTAAGGGTTAAACGGTAAATTTCACTTTTTAGATCATTTTTAATCTAAACAAGATGCAAATGAACTTATTTACAAAACAGAAGTAGACACAGAAAACAAACTTACGGTTACCAAAGGGGAAAAGGGGAGAGATAAATTAGGTGTTCGGGATTAAAAGGTGCACACTAGTATATATAAGATAGGTAAATGACAAGGACCTACCATACAGCACAGGAAGTAGACTCAATATTGTGTGACAACCTACAATGGAAAAGAATCTAAAAAAAGAATAAATATGTACGTGTAAAGCACACCGCTTTACGGTATACTTGAAACTGACGCAATGCTATAAGTTAACCATACGTCAACTAAAAATAAAAAGTAAATAAGATGGTAAATTTTTATGAAGTTTTGATTAATCTAAATAAGCTGGGAGGATTTTTAAGGAAGGGACACAACCGGAAATCTTACTGTCCTCTGTGGGGACAGAGGTGGGTGACAGGGCCAGGCAGCAGGAGACACAGAAGAGCCACCACCGGGCAATACAACAGGTGGCCTGCAGGTGTCTGAGAGGTAAGGTCGATTCCCCCTGTGCCCGCTGACCCCAGACAGAACACAGACCACGGCAGAGGGGCAGGTGGTGCAGCCTTGACCTGCAAACAGCTCCTCCGTGACACGTTATCAAGTGTTGTCAGATCTGCAGACGGAGGGCTTCTCCGTCACCACGACTGAGGAAGCTGCTGTTGTACTTCCTGGAATTTTTAAGTCAGAATCCCCTTTATTTCAGAAATCATTTCTGCAAAACACAAACTCTCATTTATTTGATGTCCCTTTTTTTTTTTCTTTTTGCTTTTTAGGGCCGCACCCAAGCCATATGGAGGTTCCCAGGCTAGGGGTCTAAGAGGAGCTGCAGCCGCTGGCCTTTGCCACAGCCACAGCAACGCGGGATCCGAGCTGCGTCTGCAACCTACACCACAGCTCACGGCAACGCCGGATCCTTAATCCACTGAGCAAGGCCAGGGATCGAACCCACAACCTCATGGTTCCTAGTTGGATTCGTTAACCACTGAGCCACGATGGGAACTCCTAGTTAGACGTTTTGTTAGAGGCCCAGCCAAGCCCAAAAAAAAAAGTCTCCGTGTCATCCCTGGGTTGTGGCAATCACTTTTTTTAATTATTGAAGTATAGTTGATTTACAATGTTGTGTTAGGTTCAAATATACAGAAAAGTGATTTAGTTAAACATATATATATCTATATAGATATATATACATATATATACATATATATACACACACACACATATACATACAGGTGTGTGGGGGGGTATATATTCTTTTCCATGAGAGTTTCCTGTGCTATATAGTAGGTCCTTATTATTTACCTATTTTATACATAGAATATATATATATTTTATACATAGTATAGTGTGTATATAGTACATACATATATATTTTTATATATAGTATAGTGTGTGTGTGTGTATATATATATATAGAGAGAGAGTGTGTGCGTGTTAATTCCAAACCCCTAATTTATTCCTCCCCCCACCCTTTCCCCTCTGGTAACATTCTAATCATCCTAATCATTCTCTCTGCTCCTAAAGCCATCAGACTCATGCAGGGAACACACAGATGCTACAGGCAGCCTCGCCAGATATGGGCTTTGCTGGGATACCCTGCACGCCGGGGTCTCCCACCCCCAGGAGGATGGCAAAGGCACCCAGAGCTGGCGAAAGAGTCTCTCAGTAGGTATCTTCATTTTCCTCCTCTTTTATCTCATCACTTCCCTGTGTCACTTGTTTAGATTTTTCTTTGCTTTTTGCTGCTCTTATGTAAGTCCCCACGGCTCCCTGCTCTGAACGTAACAGCCCAGAACCAAGACAGGAGACATGACTCCCTGGAGGCAAACATCCCGGGAAACACAGCACGGGGCAGCTCCGTTTGCCAGGATGTCCCCTGTGAGAGCGTAGTGGTGGCCTGGCCGGGAGGAGCATGGTGCTAGGCTGCTTAGGGTGTGTGGGGGGGGTGCCGGACCCTGAGGACAGATGCTCCCGTAGACTAGGCTTCCAGCTTGCCTGCCATCCAGCCTGAGCAGGGCTTTTGTTTTGAGGGTGGGTTCTAAGCTTAGGGTTAAGACTGAACTACAAGGACTACAGAAGGAAGGCGGAACCTGCTCGCCACACCCTCCCTGCACTCTGCCTCTCCTCAAAACAGTCACTGAAAAACTATGTGTTTCTAGGGACCTGTACTCTGAGGTCCTGCTGAGGCACCTGCCTGAGCCAGCCGGACCTGCCTCCCACTCTCCCACTTTAGTGGAATGAGGATGGTTTAAGGTCTGCTTCCTGTAAGAGGCCTCCTTTGATTGGTTGACCTCCTCCTATGAGAACTGCATCTGTCCTTGTCTCCTTCACACGTACCCAGTGTGCACCCCACTAAGGAAGCGTCTCATAGCTAGGACAGAGTCTTACATTTCTTTTCACAAGTGCTCTAAAATAAATACTCCAGTGTCCAGCTGGCCTCTGGCAGACTGCATTTTCCAACGGCCACACAAAGCCCTGCCACCCCTCTCGGTCTTGTTACAATGGGACTGATACTCATTCAACTGAGAGGTGGGGTCTCTGCTCCCTACTTCTGGACACAAGCTGAGGCTTGTGACTGTGCCCACCAATAGAACAAGGGAGGGAGGGATGCTCTGTGACCTCCCAGGCTGGACCACAGAAAGGAGACAGCTTCCACGTGCTTCTCTCTTGCTGGGACACTCACTCAGAGACAGCCAGCCGCCATACTGTGAGGAAGCCCAAGCCAGCCCAAGCGGAGAGGAACAGAGGCCCCCAGCCACCAGTCAGCCTCACCCACCAGACACACGAGGGAGTCAGCCTTCAGATGACTCTGTCCCCAGCCCTTACGTCCTCCAGCACAGGCTCCAGACCCTGTGAAGCAGAGACACGCCATCTTCACTGCCCTTTCCAGACTCTGACCCACATAATGCATGAGCGTGATAAATGGCAGGTGGATGACCCTAGGCTGCCATATGAACTGGGACGGATTCTGTAAATGTGGCCACAGAATGAGCAAGTCCAAAGCTCTGCCCTCTCTAAAAATCAACTACTGTTTACTGCCCCAACAGCCTTCTTTCCCTTCATCACAGCAGAGATCCTCTCCGTAGCTCCTGTGCAGCCATGGCTCAGAGAACCCACCTTTTCACTCAGCCTCATAACCTCTCTCTACCAACCGCATGTCCTCAGCGAGGTGGCTGTTCTGGGGAAAGGAGAACAAAGCAAAAAGTCATGTACAATCCAAGCCAAATGTTTCCTTCCATGGTGCACCCGCCAGCTGCAACACCAGCGGGATATGCTAGCCGAAAACAAATCTGACTCCTTATTGAAGCTGTTTCTTTTACTTTTAACCTTGGTCTTTTACTGCTTTTGCTACAGGTTAATCCCTCAAAAATGTTGCCCATAGCCTGAAATACACAGGAAAGCCCATTCTCAAGGCTCTGACCTTTAAAGGTACCGCACTTTTCCAGTCACATAGATAAAAAGTCACAGAACAGAAGATAACATTTGTCTCCTCGGAGGTTTATAGGAACACTGTGCCCAGATCCACATGGGCAGCTGCAAGAACCAAGGATTCCAGCATCAAGAAGTTCGCAACAAACAAACGCACCCTCTCCCATCTTAGTATAAAAGAAACCTGAATTTTAACTCTGGTGAGACGGTTCTTTGGGACATTAGTCCACCATCTTTGCTGTCTGATGGCTGTCCGCATAAAGTTGCTATTCCTTGCCCCAGCAACTGCTCTCTCAGTTTCTTGGTCTGTGGTGCAGAGAGCAGTACAAGCTTGGACTCTGTCACAGGGAGGCGTATGTAAGTCTAAGTCTCAGCCCAGGAAAGGGCAAAATGACCTTTACCCTTCCCAAATGAAGAACACGTTCAGCCCAGAGGAGATTCTTCACCGACCCCACGCAGTGCTGGTGACAACACAGGATGGTGCTAGACACCCCACGGCCGCAGGTGGGAAAACGGGGATCTTCACATGCACAGGCCTGGGTCCCAGACGAGTGCAGGGGTGAAGGCACCCTCCAGCCAGGACCTCCCCAGTCTGCCCTGCTCCACTGTCTTACCTGAATCCCTGGTCCAAAAAGGCTGACCATTGTGCAGAAGCCCTGAGCCCGACAGCATATTAACTAGGCCTTCCTCTCGGGCTCCACACAGACTCTGAGTTTCTGCGCAAGCACGAATTCTCCACAGAGCCACAGCAGAGCGACCCTCATTGTGGCAGGAAAGAGCCTATTTGTCCTCTGGACTAGAGCAAGAACTTACCTCTCCAAGGGAAGAGGCACCTTTCGCTCTCATGCAAAAACAGGCAGCTGCTTTTCTCCACGTGCAGGACTCAGATGTGGAGAAAGTTCCAACAAAGGAAAAGAAGCGGTAAAAATCTCTCTCTCTTCCCCCTCTCCTTCTCCCTCTCTTTCTTTCTCTTTCACCCCTCCCTCTTTCTCTCACACACAGACACTTCATGCTAGAGTAGAACAGACCACATTTAGAACATTCTAGAAAAAAGCACTTGCGAGTTCCAAAGAGAGCAAGTCCAACATGCCCTGCTCCTCACACACACATACACACACACACACACACACACACGTGCACACACACTGCCATCCAGCATCCAGCCAGCACTAGAGTCCAGGGCCCACAGTCCACACTGCGGCTCCTAAGTGTAAAGTGTTTGTACATCATTGCCGCAACACGTATGGCTGTGCTCCCCAGGGAACAGCACGCTTCTGCAGACTCAGCACCTCACCCTGTGCAAGCATCAGACACACTGATGACCCCAGAACAAAAAGCCATCTTGAGCTTCTCTGGAGCTGCTTTCCTCTCAGAGCACCCATAAATGCCCAGCCTGAACACTTTTCTTCTCACACACTAGGTTTAAATCCACTGCCACCCTCTCCCAGCTTCAACCTACACAGCTCGCCATGCAGCTCCCCAGGGTCTCAGTGATTGCCTACTTCACCGCCCAATTCACATTTAAACGTAAATCTGGCATACCACTTGTTTTAAGTATTTTTAGAGGGCAGTCTCGTTTCAAAATCCGGTATCTAAGGTTTGTTGTGGAGAGCTGGCCAGAGGTCCCAAACCCCACGCTGTGCGTACCCCAGGAAGGTGAGCTGAAGCCCGTCACCAGTGGGGGGCACTTTGGGGAGACTGTGAGCATAGTTTGTGCCAGGACAGAAGGAATTTGTTTATTGCCCCTCCATGGAGCTGGATCTTAATTAATTCAGCATCTTAATACATTCTGATGTGTGTACAGGTGGAAGGTTAATAATGCCAGTATAAGAACAAGTGTTTTCCATAAACATGATGCAAATTGAGGCAAAGGCAGGAATCATGAAACGGAACAAAAAGAGTGGTTTTCATCCATTCTCAGCCCTCGCCTGGCGTTCTATTTGCCTGGCCTCACCTCTTAGGCTCCAGGACTTGCCTGTTTCCGGTGTCCGCTCCTAAACAGAGTCCATTACCAGGAATCACTTCTGTGTCCCTGCCTGAGAGCATTACATCTTGAGTTTTAAAAGAAATGGGCCACCTAGCCCCACTTATACAGAAAAATTTTCTTTGTCCAAATAGGGATTACCGCTCACCGATGAAAACAAGTCCATCTAAATTCTGTGACACTGACATTGTGGGCAGAGCAGCTCCAAAATTAGGCTCAAAAACCGGTCATCACAAGCAAACCGGAAGCTATACATCGGTAAGGATACTCCTCAAAAGAAAAAGAAAGAAATGCAACCTTACCTGTGGCTGTAGCGAATGGCTATCGTCAATCCAAGCTGCAGTTAAAAAGAGAAAGGAATACGTGTTAGGTAATATCAAGGACAGGCAAAATTCACAAGAAAATGGACTTAACGTGACCAGTTTTTCAAACATTTCTTAAAATGTGCCCCCTTGCTGATGCTTCATAAATAACACGTTTTAACAGCAGCTCTTCAGTTTCAACTTAGCTCAAAGGAAAACTGTAGGTTAAAAAGAGGCTTAAAGAGGCTACAATACCCCGTTGTGGATTAGATAGAAAGTGTCTCTCACTGGGAAAGACTTCCAAGGCAGTGCTCTTCTTTTCCTCTTTAAAAATGTTTTAGTGTCTCTTTTTCGTTTTTCACTGAGATGTAATTGACCGATAAAATCTTACATGACGCATACAGATGTGATGTCATGACATGTGCACGTACGCACGGCCAAACGGTTACCACGCATTATCGGGTTCATTAACACCTTCCTCGACTCACAGAGTTACTTTTCCTTTCTTTTGGTGGGGGAGAACACTTAAGAAATGCTCTCTTAGCAACTTTCAACTCTACAATACAGTATTGTATGGTTAACCACAGTCAGCACGCTGTACGTTAGAGCCTCAGGACTTATTCGTCTCATAACTGGAAGTTTGTAGCCCTTGAGCAACACCTCCCCACTGACCCCCACCCTGCAGCCCCTGGCGACCACCATTCTACTCTGTTTCCATGAGCAAAATCGGGCTCTTTCTGCCCGGAGACAAAGCCATGACAGGACGGGACTGCAGAGCATGGCGGATTCTGAGGTTTGCCTTAGGAAGGCGTGGGTCCTGGGAGCGGTCCCCTCGCGGTCCCCACGCCGGGGGGACTGACCACCGGGACCAGAGCCTCCCTGGGAGAAGCAGCACCCGCTGCACCCTGAGCCTGGCAGCTTCAGGCCGGCAGGCTGCAGCTCGGAGAACAGCAAGGAAATCACACCTGCGACACACAAGTGACATCAAGAGAAAGTGCACATGACTGCCACGCACGGCCACAGGCGGGGCCCAAGGTGACACTGCGATTTCCTCTTTACCCCGTGGGGGTGTCCTGGAAACCTCTCAAGCACAACTCAGGGTCGAATCCCACGGCGCGGGCCTCCTCTAGTTCACGCAAGGCCAGGGGTGGATTACAGAGGAGTCGGGCCAGCCACCTTCGGCTGCTAACAGGACAGGCGTCAGCACTTGATTCAGACTCTCAGAGCTGCAGGGCTCACAACTGCAAAACGGGCCAGGAAACTATGTCCTCAGGGGCTCAGCCTAAGGATGAAGCATTCTGACTGTCAACACGTTTATATCTGTATATAGGCCCACGTGTGTGCAATCCCGCCCGACCGACAGGAAAAACTATAATCACTACCAGCATGTATAGGCAATACCCCATCGATGAAAGGCCATCACATTCCAAAATCTTATTTTTACTTTTAAGTGTAATTTTGGGAACTTTGAAAGTGTTTCATCACGTGAAACAACGATCAGCCCCAACAAAGCCTGCGTTTTAAGTCTCATTAACCCATTTGTGGCTGAATTTTGGCCAGTTTAAGGATCTTAATGGCAGTGAAAAACCTAAGCATCCCCTATAATATCATTTCTGGGGAAGAAGGCTACTAAGCTGCACCTTATCGCCCCCAGACACAGCTGCCAAGTCCCTTGATGTCGGCTCCCGTGGAGGGGTGGGGTTTGGAGGCGACTTCTGTGGTGCTGTCCTGGGTGCTGCCGGAGGGTCCCTGGGGCAGTGGGAGGGGCAAGGGTGGGGAAGAGCCAGGGGGAGGAAGAGTTAGGAAAAGTAAAATCTTTGAGCTAAGAAAGCCCCAGGCCTCCATTCGGCTCGGGTACCGCGGAATCTCCCAGCTGCCATGTGAATGAATACTCAGCTCCAGAACCACTCAGCAGATGGTTAACAACGCGTGCACCTGACCTACAGAAACAATGACAGTGAGAAGAGGGTGCATTCGGCCAAGAGCGTGTCTGAAAGTGAAGGCACGAAATCTGTAACAAGTTGATTGCGGATGCCCCTCGCCGGAATGGATTCGGGGATCTAATGAGTCTTTGAGTCTTCGCCGCGCAGTCGAGGAAGATGCCTCAGGGACGATCAGGAATTTAAAGAACAAGGAGGAAATCGTTTGAGGAATGAAATAAAGGTAGAAACTGCGGCCAGACAAGGTCAGGGAGAACCATTTACGAATTTCACATGCCAGGGAACGTCACGGTCCCCGGGGTGAAGAAAGTACTGGCTGGCGGTTTAGGCTAATTATAAGATAATTTTACTGACCGAATATTTTGATAAGTTTTGGAGCACAGTTTAATTGGTGGCTTTTCCCCAGTTGAAAGATAAGCCCTTGCTGGAGTAAAGAGAGGAAATGGACGCAGGAAAGGACAAGAATAAGGAAAAAAAAAAAAAAAAACAGACATGGTTCCCTGGAAGCTGCGCCGGTTGAAGGAACTGGGAGGTAAATCCTTCACAGAGGCGAATTTCAATTAAGGATTTTTTTTTATTAGTCTTTCTTTTCCTGGCTTCTGAATCAAATACGTTTTATAGTCATTCTGAAGAGGACGCCTCCGTTAAGGAAGAGTGTGAATGTTGGAATCGTTATGGACCAGCCACAGAATCCTGGGCCTCTCAGGAAGTGCTGGGGAACAGGATGATGGGAACCCCTATATAAAGGCCCCGGAGCAGCTGGTGGGGTGGCTGGGAACGCGGCATGGCACAGTCATTCTGGAAACCTGCTCCACACAGAAGGCTGGGTCCTCATAGGGAGCCCTGAGAAAGTGCCGGAACAGCGTGGGGAGTTCTTGGGGGCCTTGCCGTGAAACCCCGCGCTGGAGCAGACAAACCAGGCCAGTGAGCTGTGCAGGGAGCCTCCCCGACTCCTCCTCCTCCCCGACGCTCCGACATATTACCTGACCCCCAAGAAGGCAGGGGAGGAGGCAACTTCTCTGAGGCTTCTGTACCATAGCGAACACCACATAGAGGTCGCTGTGCCATCTGCAGAGAGACGGGCCAGACGTACTTTTCTCCTTTGGCCTCAGGAATGTCGGTCAGCCCACCAGGCCTCTGTGAGCCTTCTCAGAGACGCTGCTCAGAAATGCTTTAAGCGAGTCTCACCACTGCCTGGGTGTGCACGTACACGAATGCAGACATTCACACCCAGCCTGCCCATCTGCACGCACACACATGCACACACTTATACACACAGACACATCCACACATGTGCGCATGCACAGGTACGTGTGCACTCCTATCCATGCATGTGCGTGCATGTATGAGTAAGCGTGTGTGCCTGGGTGCGTGCACACACACGTGCACACGCTTACACAATCCTCGCATGTCCAAGCACATATGCGTGTATACACACGATATACATTCCTACAGCCGCGCATGCACGCCCTCACCCACGTGCACAGAGACACTTTGGCATTTGGAGAGGCCCACCGAGCCCCTGAGACAAAGGGAGGCCTCAGACAATTGACCCTTTTGTGCCTGGTCTCAGCAGGGGCCCTGGGGGGAGAGAGGAGGGAGGCCCAGGGGTTGGCCCCCTGACCCCAGCCCAGCCCCGGCTGAGGCCCAGGGCCACGGAGGTCAGCGGAGTTTTGTGCGGCCAGCCTCCCTGGAGAACAGTCCCCCAGGACATACTGTAAGTATTGCCAGAAAGCACTTAACAAACTCCCATTCAGAACACTTCTTTTTAGATTTCCACAATTTGTTAATAACAAAATTCGATCACCTTTTAATGGCAAGGAAAGAGTAATTTAACTTTTTTTTTTTCCAAAGTTTCTGCCGGTTGCAGAAACCTTTTTCCTGCTGCTTCGGCCTTAAAATGCTCCTTTTTTGGACCAGCTGACTGAGGCAGCTGTTTTGTATCAAGTCGGAGGGTTTTCTATATGACCCAGGGAGCTCAGACAACTGGCAGGCCTTCCTGCATTAAAGGGTAATCTGAGAATAATTTGCCATAAAACACCCAGAAGTGCGCCAGCTGTAGCTGAATATGCCCTATAAAGCACCACGTGGACAGCACGGAGCTTGTAAAATAATCATAATTTTAGAAGGCACATTTTTAAAATCAATTTTTTAGAAAAATGTTAAAGGAGGAATTCCGTCAGCGCTAACAAATTCAACTAGAACCCATGAGGATGCAGGTTCGATCCCTGGCCTTGCTCAATGGGTTAAGGATCCGGTGCTGCCGTGAGCTGTGGCGTAGGTCACAGACATGGCTCGGATCCCATGTTACTGTCACTGTGGTGTGACTGTGGTATAGGCCGGCGGCTACAGCTCTGATTGGACCCCTACCTAGCCTGGGAACCTCCATATGCCATGGGTGTGGCCCTAGAAAGACCAAAAAAAAAAAAAAGCTAAAGGAAAATAATGGCTGGCACTGTCCTGGAAGGCGGCAGGGAACCTTCCTTTCATGTGCACGGATTGTCACCAAGCGCCTCTTCCGTCACGCCCGCCAGACCAAGGGCCCTGTGTTGCTGGAAATTTGTTTCTTGCAGCTCGTGTCCGCTGTACTTCAAGTTCACAGAGTGCCGTCACGCACACAAGGCTGCCAGGGGCAGGTGACGAGCAAAGGTCCAGGTAGGGCCAGCCTCCAAGTCACCCAGCTGGTGAGTGGAGCTCCAAGCGTGAGTTCAGAACGTTCTAGATCTGGGCGTCGTGCTGGCCCGGGCTGTGACCAGGAGCCTCGCCCCCTCCAGCCGTCAGCCGCGGTGCAGACACCAGCGCTCCCCATTCCTCAAGAAAAGCTGGGAACCAAGAGTTTCCTTATGAAAACTCCCACGTTTTAAAAGGATTTGACTATTTTTCAAATACGAGGTGAGCCAAACAAAACACGTCAGTGGAATCTGACCAGGGGGCCATGGGCCTGCAAGCTCTCTTCGTACCTTTCCTTGCTGCAAGCCTCTCCCTGGGCTGTCCAAGCTTCCAATCTGAATTATCGCGTTTGTGATGAACTGGGCGAAAGCCTTCATGTTCTGCGTGACTTTTTGCTCCCTTTCCTACACTTCAGTGGTGCTTTATCTAAGTTTACCTTTTTTTTTTTTTTAATTTCGGGGGCCCAAAGATTTGTAACATCAAAACATAAACTCGAGAAAAAAGTGTGTTTATTTTCCCCCTGCATTTGTTTTTTTGTTTTGTTTTGTTTTGTTTTTTTGTTTTTACAGTTTCCTCCCCTTTCCTGGGCAATATGGAAAAGGAGCACAAGGGAAAGAAGAACGGCCGTGCCGTGGAGAGAATCCCACATCAACACAGCCGCGGTGCGCCGGCACCAGGGGCGCTGAATGTATCCTATTAACCCCTTCCCTGGTCTCCTTGGAGCACTGCTCTCACCTCTTAATAACCAGGCCTCCCAAAGCTGCCCCAGCAGCACCCTCCGCGGCTGGTCCTCCTCCAGGCATCCCCCCACACCTTCCCGCCTCTCAGACCCCACCACGCACACCACAACCCACCGGTCCTCCACCGCGGACGTCTGTCGAGGCCTCTCGACGGCACTTGCTTACATCCTCTGAAAAGTGAACCGTGCTGGGCTAACTGATGCTCGCGGTCAGCCCCCGGATTTTTCTGGCCTGTTTCCTCATTATAAAACGGGGAGAATGCTGTCTGTGTCACGGGGTGGTTCTAGGCAGGTTAACTGAGACCTCAGAGATGAGGAGCAGCAACAGCAGCATCTCCTGGGAACTCGTGAGAAATGCACACTCTCGGGCCCTAACCCGGAAGGACTGAATCGGAAGCTGGGACAGGGCAGGGTGGCTAGCCGGTCCTCCCGGGGGGTAAGTTTAGGAAGCTCTGAATGAGAGGATGTACAGAAAGAACAGAGCAAGAGGTGTGGCACAGATAAACTCTCAGTGACTGTGATGAGGGTGATGCTTTTATAGCTCATGGTAAAACTATTTTCACTCTATGTTGTCTAAGTCATGTCCATGTCTTACCCTCAGCTTCAGGGATACTCAGGATGGCTGGCAGGCCTGGGGCCACGTTAGGGGAGATGAGGCCTCCTTATGCTCCCGGGTGATCACCTACGAGGCTGGGAGAGGTGTCAGCACCCTGCTGAGATTCAACGCGTGCTGTCCATAAGCAAGCACAGGGCCGGCCTCTTGGAGGTCAAGGGCAAGGATCAACAGAGTACAGCCCTGCCCCCACCCCTCACTGCACTTTTCTCTGTCATTCCCATCAAAAGAGGGAGGAGACAGCAAGAAAGGCAGAAAAACAGAAAGAAGAAAAACAACCTTTTTTTTTTTTTGGCCTCTCCCGTGATATGTGGAAGTTCCTGGGCTGAGGCTCAAACTCGAGCCACGGCTGTACCCAGAGCCACAGGAGCCACAATGCCAGACCCCCTAACCCACTAAGCTGCCAGGAAACTCCCAATTACATATTTTTCGTTAGTGACTTTATTTAGTGATGCTATCCTTCCTTGGACCCTTAAAATTATTTTTTTAAAGCATTTAAAGAGCTAAAGAAAAAGGCACACAAGTTTAGGGAAAGAAGGGGATATGTATAACGTGCAAGCTCCTCCCTGACTGGTCAGAAACATGGTAATTCAGATCTGAAACTTTCACAACCTGATTTAAAAGACAAGTTGCTAAATCAATGGAAATTAACATTGAACACACATTGACACGTGGGCGGTGGTTGTCTAACCAACCTAGGAAAACAGGTTGTTTTTAAGCCTGGGAGCCCCAAACGACTGAGAAGGTAAAAGCAGTTATGCCGCGGTTCCTCCCCGCTGCCCCCGGGAACCTGAGCCAGGCACCGTCTTTTTGGACTAAAAGTTAAAACAGCTCTGCTTGGAAACCGGGGAGATGAGTTTTCACAAGGACTTGCTTTGTCCCCCCCATTTGCTCAAATTGAAAACATCTGTGAGTCTTGAGTTGCTGCCCCCCCCACCCTGACCCCCACACCGGACCACAGCACCTGGGCCCCCTTCTGCAGAGCGTATTCCAGGGACCCAGCCGCCTGAACTGCGGGTTAAGGGACCACACCCCCGGACCCTACACCATCCCCACCCCCAACCGTGGTACCATCCTCTCCAGGGAGCCAACGGCCACTGCAGCCCCTCCCCCGGAGACAGGGGATGGGAAATCTCAGGGCCTGGCCATGCTGGGGACTCCAGGAGGCCAGCTGTCATCCTTGTCACTGTCAAGGAGTGGCCCCTGGTCTGTCCCCTTGTGTGATAGCACAGTGAGCGCGCGGGCGTACATCCCGGCCTGGTTACTCATCTTTGTGCGCCTGGTACCCAGAGCTGGATAAACAAGGCTAGCCAGCAGCTTCAGGGACCACTGAACTCACTCCAGGCAAGTGCCTCTGACGCAGCTTTTCAGTGACTGTGTTTTTTCTTAGGTTTCAAACGAAATAATTGTGGATTTCAGTTTCTTTGCTTTTCTTGATGTGAATGGCTGGGTATTCGATAATCTGAATAAACCGCTCATGCTTTACCTAGAAAACCTAACTCCCCAGTGAAGGAGATGGGATGGATGAGGCTTCTGTGTGCAGCGTACATCGCAGAACAGCTAACCCAGGAAACTTGGGAACTTTCAGCGGCAAATATTACTTACATGAAAGTTTGATTATTAAGTCAATGTTGGTGGGTGGGGCCGGGGGGAGGGTGGAGGAAGAGTCTGAAGAGAAGAAAAGGGGAAAAAAAAATGGGTGACGCCCTCACATGCTGTCAATACCAAAAGTATTTTCGGGCATTTCTTTGGTGGATTTGGGCCCATTAAATACAAGAAAATGAAAGGCCGTTCCTAGCCGGTCACTGAAGCTCAGACGCCACCACAGCCCGTGACCCACTCTGACCCCCAGACCCTCATCCAAGTCAGGAGTGAAAAAGCCCATGAAAGGAAATTTTTTTTTAATATAAGACACAAAGATCCTGTTTTGTTTTTTGGGGTTTTTTGGCCACACCCGGCATGTGGAAGTTCTCAGGCCAGGGACTGAACCTGTGTCACAGCCGTCACTGCAGACACAACACCAGGTCTTTCTTTACCCCGCTGCACCACAAGGACACTCGGACACAAAAATACTCTTAAGGAATTTGTTTCAAAGAAAGGAAAACACTTTTCTTCCTTCTAACTCTTCCCTACTTTCTCCTCTATCAAATTCATACCCAAAAAGAAATTCGCAGAACAAATAAACAAACATCCCTCCCCGCCACCCCGGGCAAACGGGATGTGGGCTAAAATGAGGCACTCCGTGAAATGATGACAGCAGCCATTTAAAAGAGTGCAGCAGATCCACTGTTGAAAGAGAGCAATATATTTTTAAGGTAAACTTTTTATTACGAGCTAGTGGTAGATTCACATACAGGGATCAGAAATTATAGAGAGAAAGAAAGAGAAGCCCTGTGTATCCTTTGGCCCGTTTCCTCCAAAGGTAAATCTTGCAGAACTAGAATGCAAGGTCACAAGTATACTGTCATCAATACAGGCCAGCTACAGAACCTGTCACCAGAATGGTGTGGCCCTTTTGTATATGTATCCATTTGCCTCCCATAAGCATCCCTGTTTAGCCCCTGGAATCCAACACGCGGTTCTCCATCCCTGCAATTTTGTCATTTCAGGAATGTAATATAAATGGAAGCCCACGATATGTAACCCTTTGGGGTTAGCGCTTTCTGTTCAGCATAATCCTCTGAAGATTCATCCAAGTGGCTGCACGTACCAGTACTTCACTCCTTTTCATTGCTGAATAGTATCCCACAGCATGGGTGTAATCAGAGATTTTGATCTATTAAAGGTCATCTAGGTTATTTACCGTTTGGGACTATTATACATAAAGCTGCTGGGACCATTCCTGTGAAGGTATCTGCATGAACATAAGTTTTCATTTTTCTGAGATAAATGCCCAAGAGTCCAACTGCTGGTTCGTACAGGAGTTGTTGCATGTTTAATTTTATAAGAAACTGCCAAACGTATTTGCAAAGTGGCTGTTCTATTTTATGAGCCCACCAGAGATATAGGAACAGTACTGTTTCTCTGCATCCTCATTAGCTTTTGGTATTATCGCTTTTTTTTTTTTAATTTGAGTCATTCTGATGTAGGGATTATTCTGATAGTCATTGCAGTTTTAATTTACATTTTCCTGAATGGCCAACGATATTGAACATCTTTTCATGTGCTTATTTGCCAACTTCAGATCCTCCTCAGTGGAATGTCTGCCCATTTTCTATTTGGATTGGTTGTTTTTCACAGTTGAGTTTTGAGAATGCTTTATGTATTCCACATACAAGTCCTTCTTCATATATGTGGTTTACAAACATTTCCTCCTACTCTGTAGTTTCTTTTCATCTGTATAACAAGGTCCTTACAGAGAAAAAAGTTATTTGTTTTGATGAAGTCCAACTTGTCGATTCTTTTCTTAAGGGACTGTGCCTTCCTGTCGACTCTAAAAACTCATCAACTCTTAGACCCCAAAGATTTTCTCTTCTTTGTTTTCTGAAAGTTTTACAAATTTATGTTTACGTTTAAACCCATGACCTATTTTGAGTTAGTTTTTCTGTAAAGTGTGAGACATAGGTTGAAGTTTTGTTTGTTTTTAGCTTGTTGGTTTTTGTCTATAGATGTCCAATTATACCAGCCCATTTGTTAAAGAGTCTACTCCATTGAACTCTTTTGTACTTTTATAAATAATCAGTTGGCATATTTGTTTGGGACTATTTCTAGGCTCTCTATTCTGCCCCACTGATCTATTTGTCTATCTCTCTGCTAAAACCACTAGAATCGATCACTACATAGGTCTTGAAATTAGGTAGATTGATTCCATCAACTTTATTCTTTTTCAAAAAAAATTTTTTAGCTATTCTGCTTCCTTTGCTTTTCTATAGAAACTGTAGAATAATCTTGTATATAGTCACCAAAAAAAAATCTTGCTGGAATTTTGATAGGAATTTCATTAAACCTATGTGTCAATTTGGGGGAAAATCAGCAACAGTACCATGTGGAATCAGCCAATCCATAAACATGGTATGTGACTCCATTTATTTAGATCTTCTTTCATTTCCTTCACTACCGTTGTATAATTTTCAGCATACAATTCCTATACATGTTCATTAGACTTACTCTTAGGAATTTCTCTCTGTCGCCTTTTTTTTTTTTGGAGCAATTGTAAATTTTTTTGGTATCCACATGCTTGTTGTTAATATATAGAAACACGATTTACTTTTCTATGTTTATCTCGTATCCCGCAATCTGCTAACTTCGATTATTAGTTTTAGGAGGGTTTTTCTTTTTTTTAGGTTCCTTGGGCTTTCTATACAATTGTCATCTACAAATAGTGTCAGTTTTATTTCTTCTTTTCTCATCTACATACTTTTCTCTTTTCTTTCTTTTCTTTTCTCTGCTTTTCTCTTCTTTTCTTTTCTCATTTTGCCTTATTGCACCAGCTGGAAGTCCAAGCACTATGTGGAGTAAGAATAGTGAAAGCTGACACCCTTGCCTTGTTTCCAATTTTAGGAGGAAAGTATGTAGTCATTTACCATTATGTATAATGTTAGCTATAGGGGTTTTTTTTTGGTGGATGTTCTTTATCTAGTTGAGAAAGCTCCTATCTATTCCTATTTTGTCTAACAGTTTTTACCCTAAATGGATGCTGAATTTTGTCAAGTGATTATTAAAAAGCACTTATCCTCCTTTTAATAATTCCCATCTCCTCCTCTGTCCAGCTTTTTTTTTTTTTTTAGGGCCAAACCTGCAGCATATGAAAGTTCCATTTAGCAGAGAGATAGACAAATAGATCAGTGGGGCAGAATAGAGAGCCTAGGGGTCAAATCAGAACCGCAGCTGCAGGCCTACACCATAGCCACGGCAACGCCAGGCCCAAGCCGCTTCTTGGACCTACACCACAGTTTGCAGTAATGCCGTATTCTTAACCCAAGGCCAGGGATCGAACCCACATCCTCACAGACACTATGTCAGGTTTTTTCGGGGGGGGGGGTTGTCTTTTGTCTTTTTAGGGCCACACCTTCGGCATATGGATGTTTCCAGCCTAGGGGTTGAATCAGAGCTGGGACTGCCGGCTACGCCACAGTCACAGCAACGCGGGATCCCAGCCGCATCTGTGACCTACACCACAGCTCATGGCAACACCGGATCCTTATCCCACTGAGCAAGGCCAGGGATTGAACCCGCATCCTCGTGGGTACTAGTTGGGTTTGTTAACCACCGAGCCACAGTGGGAACTCCTCCATGTCAGGTTCTTAACCAGCTGAGTCACAGTGGGAACTCCTCCACCTAGTTTTTTAAAAATACATAAAACAAATGAAAACCCAAGCCCTCTGACGAGGTATACATAAAACACAATCACAGCTGTTTAAAAAAATAGCACAGTAGATCCACTGTGAAAAGTGATACAACATATTTTTAAGCCAAAAAAAAAAAAAAAAAGAACTGCAGGTGCAATAAAGATGTGTATAGTATGTGTTGAGGGGATATTTGCTATTGAGAATATTTGATATTGAATGGTTATACATGTAATTATTAGGAAGGAAGCCTGAAAGACTAAATATCAGATTGTTGGCTGGGAGGTGGATGGGATGAAAAAGGGTTTTCACTCTCAGTGTGTGATGTGAATGCTTTAACATAAGCGGGTTTTCACTGGTAATTTTTAGAGCTCTAATAAGAGAAAAGCATGGAAAAGTTGCATTGCAAAATGCTACAAACTATGTACTTTTTGCGTACCTGAATGCAATTTTTTCTTAAGATGCTGTCTTAGCCTTAAACATGAATGCTTTAGCAGGGAGATATCATTAAATTAGGTTGCACCTCCACTCAAATTCACACTTGATAAAAAGGACAAAAGTTTGGAATAAAGTTTCGAGAAATAAAAGAATGAGGACACACCTCTGGGAAATAAGTCCTTCACCCCTGCCCCAATAAATTCTCACAAGGGTTCCAGTTCCTGGCTTGGATTTTTAGGTCAGGATCATCTAAAGGTTTTAACTTCAGACTTCATGGGAAGGGAGGAAATATGTCTATCTTGATAGATGCGATAGAAGCAGTGACTGAAATGCTCCATCCATACCCAGCAGAGGAGGACAAAGATACAACCGGACCAAGAGAGAGCCCTACTGAAGTGTGACTGTGTGGTCATGTGATGCAGGGAAGAAATGACACAAAAAGGCCCTGGAGCAAAAATACCTTTGCTCATTTACAAGCGTTGCTCTGAGCCATCACTGCCTCATCAAGGTGACAGAAAAAACCTTCTGGATTTTCTCCATATTTCCAGGACAGTTTTCCAAGGAGCCTTCTCTTTCTCTGAAGAGCAAAACCAGCCTCCCAAGGAGTAATCAAGTGAAGAGACACAGCTGATGGGAGACCGGTACTCCCCAGGGCCACCAGCGAGGCTGCAACCAGTGCTCAGCACTTGAATCCAACAACGACCCAAGGACACAAACTCGCTTCCCGAGGAGGACGCCACGTAGACTAGTGCCCTGGCACTCCAGACTTGGGGTAGGGTTGGAGTGTGAAGACTTCAGCAAGTAAAAAGCTGTAATATTGAGCACAAAGGGCATAATCACTAAAGAAGAAAACCTGACAAGTATCAAACACGTGGGAGAATACTCAAGCTTAGGATTTAATATGAAAGCAGAACATTAGCGATAAGCATTTCCACCCCGGGTTACAACCACATAAAAAAGTGAAACAGGTGACTCCCCCGACCCCTTCTCAGCTCACCCGCCTAACCATCCTCTAGCGACAGCCACAGTCTGCAGCTGAGTTGCTCTGGACCCTGCCCCTTGCCGTTAACCCCGTGGCCACCTCCTGGAAGGCGTCCCCTTCCCTCACAGGAAGCACAGCAGGAACTTCTTAAGACGCTACCTTTCTCTGGCTGGAAACTCCGAGCTGGTCACAATGCCAAGCCTTGTGGAACAGCCCAGAGGCCGTGTGATGAAACCAAGACTCTAGAGCCACCTCATCTGCCTCACGGCCCGCTTTTCAACCACTCCACCCCTGTCATTCCCACCCAGCACATCAGATCACCCCCAGGCTCTCAAACACAGTGCATGCCACTCCCTTCCACGTCCCATCCTATCCCCTCAGTGCTCTTATCTCCTCAGTCACCTTCCAAACTCATATTCATCCTACAAAGACCCTCAGCCATCACATCCCCTGGGAGAATTCTCTGCCCCACCCTGGCTTCAACCAGCCCCTCTTCCAGTTATTTCCACCTTGTGTGTGGGGCTGCGATGTGTCCAGATGTCTTCCTGCCATCCTGCAAGCCCTCGGTGAGGGGGGCATCCATCTTCTGTCCCAAGACTAGTCCAGTGCTGGATGCCCTGCAGGACCTCAGTGAACATTTATTGCAGTGATGGGTTTTGCATTTCCTTCATTGTTTTCCTTTAATGTGGCTATGCAGTTGTCTGTGTGCATTAAGTCACATAAAATATGTACTTGCCCCCTTACCTCAGAAGCCACCGGAACTGCTGTCCCAGTGGCCTCTGTGTTCTGGTGCAGCCACGCAGCAGTCAAGAACCTTCTGCTCCCTCCCCATGGTGAGAGAGCTGCATCTGAGCAGAGCGCCTGACTGGTGGGGGGCTGGAGGGAGGGCAGTGCTCTTCCAGCAGCTGGAGAAGAAATGACAGGATTAACCGTGCACCAAGGATCCTAATTGCAAGATCACTCTAGACTTCCCCCCTTGCTTGCCTATAACCTCCTGCCCCAACAGTGAGAGGCTCAGCTCCAGCCACCTGCCATCCATTTACTTAACTGTTCAGTTCCAGTATCGGTGTTCAGTGGCTTCAGAACGAACACATATCCTCATGGGAAGCAACGTTGTCATCGAGAGCTCAGTACTCGAGTTCAGCTCATTTTGCTTTTCCTCTTACAGTCTGCAGGTTACTTGGTTCAGTCCTTTTATATCTTACCTCCGCAGTGAGGTTGTTTCACGCATGCGCTATTTAGAGTCTTTTTTCAGATCTGCATTCCATTCTGGAATCCACTCAACTTTTAAATAATTTTTTTTTTTGGTGTTTTTAGGGCTGCACCCACAGCATATGGAAGTCCCCAGACGAGAGGTTGAATCGGAGCTGCAGCTGCTGGCCTACGCCACAGCTACAGCAACACCAGATCCGAGACACGTCTGTGACCTACACACAGCTCACGGCAATGCTGGATCCTTAGCCCACTGAGCAAGGCCAGGGATCGAACCTATGTCCTCAAGGATACTAGTCAGATTCGTTTCCGCTGAGCCAAGATGGGAACTCCCTCAAAATTTTAACAAATTTCAATATACTTAGTTTTTCTTTCAAGGATTGTGCTTTTGGTGGCTTCTCTAAAACCCATTACAAACTCAAAGTCAGATTTTTCCCCCCATGTTTTCTTGTAAGAGTTTTATGGTTTTACGTTTTACATTTAGGGTTGTGACCCATTTTAAGTTAGCTCTGTTTAAAGTGTAAGGTTTGTGTCTAGGTCCATCCCCACCCCCTTTTCTGCATATGGACGTCCAACTGTTCCAGCACCGTTTGCCAAAAAGACTAACTTTTCTCAGTTGAATTGCCTTTGTAGCTTTGTCAAAGCTCAGTAGGCTGTATTTTTGTGGGACTATTTCTGGGCCCTCTGTTCGACACTGGATAGTGTGAGCCCTCAACTTTGTTCTTTTTAAGTGTTGTTTTGGCTGTTCTAAGCCCTTTGCCTTTTCATATAAATTTCAGAATCAGTTTATCAGTATCTATAAAGTAACTTGGTAGGAATTCTTTCGCGATTGCATTGGGAATCCCAAGAACTGGCATAATAATAATACTGAGACTTCTTAATACGGGAGCATTTATTTATATCTTCTTTATGTTTATTGATATCTTCTTTTATGTTCATGTTTTAAGTCTTTCTTTTTCTCTCTCTTTTGGATAATTTATCTTGACCTGTCTTCAAGCTCACCGACTCTTTCCTTTGGCATCTCCATTCTGCTTTTAAGCCCGTCCAGTGAACTCTTCGGATATTGTGTTTTTCCACACTAAAAAATGCTTTTACTTCTTGTTTTTATCTTTTGTTTCTCTGCTGAGATTGCCTGTCTCTTCATTAAGTAGAGGAAACTTTCCTTGACCCCCATGAAGTCAAGTAATAACATCTGCTCGAAAGCCCTTATCTGATTATTCCAACATCTGGATCGTTCTGGAGTAGATATTTATTGATAGTCTTTTCTCTCTCGGGAATAGGGCACACTTTCCTGGTTCTTCATGAACTGGGTAATTTTGGACTACGTCCTGGACATGGTGAATATTATGTTTTGAAGACTCTGAGTTATGCTATAGCCTTCTGAAGAACACTGATGATTTATTTTCACAGGCAGTTAAACTGGTTAGACTCAAGACCTAACTTTGAGCTCTTTCTCGTCCTCTTTGGGTTCAAGTCTAAGTTCAAATTCTTTAAGCCTTTGCTGCACTGCTTTACTCCATGCCTGCTGGCTCAGTGCCAGCCTGAGATTCACCCAGAGCTCACGTGCAAAGTCAGGGGAACACTTTCTTCGACTCTGGCCCCCCTGGAATTCCTCCACACACTCTTGCGACCATCGTTGCCTTTGCTTCTTTGCCTAGTTCCTCCACCTAGCAAGACATCAGGATTTTCCCCTGAATTTCAGCCACCCATGCTGTCCTGCTCCTCAACCGTGGCCTGCTGTCAGGGCAAAACCCAGGAAAACAGCAACTACCCAAACCTAGGAAATTCTCCCTGTGCCAGTTGCTACTTCAGATTTTTGACTCTCCTGTATAATCTGTCTGCTTGTTTTCACTCTCCAGAATTCTCAGTGGTTGTTCTTGTGATTTTCCCAGAGTTTATAGCTGTTATCTATGGGAGGGTCGGTCTGGAGAGGCTCACGCAGCCATGTGAGAAGTGAATTTCCACCTGCTTTTTTCACCCAACACTAATTCTCGCAGTTCTTTTCAAGGCAGTATATAGCAAATTTCCTCAGTCTTTTTTTCTCTCTTCATTTTGGGGCTACAACTGCAGCATATGGAAGCTCTCAGGCTAGGGGCTGAATCAGAGCTGCAGCTGCAGGCCTATGCCACAGCCACGACAATGCTGAATCCTTAACCCACTGAGTGAGGCCAGGGCTTGAACTTGAATCCTCAAGGACACTATGTTGGGTTCTCGACCCACCAAATGACAACAGGGACTCCTCTTCAGTCTTTTAAATCATGTCCTGTAGTCCACTCTAACAAGACCCTTCTTAGCGGATATTTATGTTGTTTCTAAGGCTTTTCATTTAGAGGCAGTGCTGCATCAAATACCCTTACCCTTATGCATGACTTTGAGCTCAAATATCTTGGGCTCCAAGCTACAGTGGAGGTTTTTCTCAGAATCTTCCTTAGAGAAATATGTATTTCTTTCATTTCGATGTGAATTCTTCTTACTTGTGTGGTTGACTAAAGGCCTAGGCCATGTTTCTGGGCATAACCAGTGGCAGGAAGGTATGCAGGACTGGAGAGAGAATGAGGCATGCTGAACATTCTGGAAGTCTTAGAGATTGCTTCAGAGCACCTGGCTGAGAGGAGTTAGGATAAGTCTGATGCATGAGGACAGAGACAGTCCTTGCAACCCCTAAAATCCCCACAAAACTGGATGTTTTATTGAAGTGCACATTTCCAACTGGTTGCTTATCAACAAGGAATGAAAGGCATCTTTGGACAAAAACATAGCATATTAAAGGAAATCTTTCTATCTTCTCCTGTCTTTCCTCCAATTTCTCTTATGTGAGGCCAAGATGAACCTTGCAGAGACATCACTGAGTGTGTTTACCTTTTCTCTCCTGCAGTTAGGATCCTTGGTGCACGGTTAATCCTGTCATTTGTGATCTGCATGGTATGACGTCAATGAGTTCGCATCAGTATGAACTCAAGTTTGACTCTACACGGATACAGAAGGATACATACTTCACACTTACAGAGATCTGTGTACACACCGGTGAATATATAAATATTCGTTGCTTTGTTCCTTCAACTGAGAAGACCCAGACCTAGGTTCACTCCAGTAGCAACAAAAACACCCAGCACCCCAACCATGATTTCCTTTTTTTTTTCTTTTTTGTCTTTTTAGGGCCACACCTATGGCATATATGCAAGTTCCCAGGCTAGGGGTCTAATCGGAGCTGCAGCCACCGGCCTTCGCCACAGTCACAGCAACACGGGATCCTAGCCGCATCTGTGACCTACGCCACAGCTCACAGCAACGCTGGATCCTTAACCCACTGAGCAAGGCCAGAGATCGAAACTGCGTCCTCATGGATACTAGTCAGGTTTGTTACCACTGAGCCACAACGGGAAGTCCCAACCGTGATTTCTAAATCTGCTCTTCGATGAAGGGCACCAGGGCTCCTTTCGGAAATGTCTGACCCTGGTGCTGGGCCCCAGGACAGGGAGACCAGAGGTTCTGAGAGTCTGGAGTGCACGGCTTACACTTGAGGTCGCAGTTTGGGTAAAATCCAGCTGATGAGGTATGAGAGCTACTCCTACCATAAAGTTTCCCATACAGATGACTGGTATTTGCTGGGAAAAGAGATCTGCAGCGGGTAGTATATGGTATTCTGTAGACGCTCCTAGTCATACTGCGGTGTTCAACCCCAGCGGAAAGAGGGAAGCCTCCCCCCACCCCGACTACAGTTCTCCTTCCCCACCCACATCTCCTGGGTTCCCCTGGATCTCCCCTTCCCAGCAGCTGTCCCCTCACTGCTCTACTTTGTCCTTCCACCAGCCCACTGGTGAAGGTCCAAGTCTGGGCCAACCCCAACCATCTGCCGCAGGTACAAACTAAACCATGCCCCTGCTTGGTGCTGCCATTGCCACGGGGTGGGCCACAGTGCGTGCTTGGGACGGGTCACAGGCCCTCGCCTGCCTCGCCGCTCTCCTCCCCACCCTCTGGCCTTGGCTGACTGTGGAGATGCAGCCTCCTCCTCCAAGGTTTCCACCCCACCCGCCCCCTCTCCTTAGACCTTGACCTCCCTCTGCATTCCTAAGAGAACAGAAGTCATCTGTTAGAACATGCTGGACTTCCTCACCCCGGCTTGAAAAGTCCTGTCTCCTCCTCTCTTCAGACTTTCCGTCCCTCCTTCCGTCTCCGAGGAAGAAACATCTGCTTTGGTTTCGGGGTCATCCCTCCACCTGGGTTTTAATGTCATGTCATAAGTCTCCCTGTGACCTTCCCACCAGTCAAGCCTGCTCGCTCTGGCAGCGTTAGTCTCCCCCTTTCTTCGTCCTCTCTGCCCCCCGGAGATGAGCTCAGATGCGCTCGGGTCACTCCTGCCACTATGACATCATGCCTCCGCCCACTCCGACTCTGGTCCCACAGCACCTCCCCTGGTTCAAGGCTGGTACAAGCTCTGGTCCCACACTGACCTCGGTTCAGATCTCAGCTCCGCCACCTACCAGCTGGGTGGTGTGCAGAAAAGTATCACAACCACCCTGGAGTCTACGGAGGGGCTTCTGCATGTTGGGCACCGAATGAAGGGCTTTGCTTACAAGAAAACAATAGCTCATGGAATCCCGTCAACACCCACAGACACTGGCCCGCTATATTTCATTTAAAGAAGAGAAACCAGGTGACTTGAGTGAGTCCACACAGCTCACAAGGCCAGGGGTGGAACTCAAATCCAGCCTGCGTCGCATGTGTCTCACGAGAAGCCTAACACACTGGTCCCAAGCCTTTTTTCTAGTGCCTCCCTTGTGGAAACCCTGTAAGAGTGAAAAGAAATAAGGTATGAAGAGCACTTAGCGACATAAGCGCCAAAGCTGGAGCCCAAGAAGTCGGTATCACCCAACAAATGCTGGTGATTACTGACCAAACATTCCTTCTCAAAACTCGCTCCTCTCGGCTTCCATGAAGCTATGAACTTCTGGTTTTCCTCCCACTCTTTGACCCTTCTCTTTCATTGTCCATCAGGCCCTTGGGCTTATCCTTGAAATGTTGGCCTTGCCAGAGTCCCTCAAAGCCCTCTTCCTGCACAAGGGAACTTCAAAAAGTTTTAGCCTGGAGTTCCCTTCGTGGCTCAGTGGTTAACGAATCCGACTAAGAACCATGAGGTTGCGGGTTCGATCACTGGCCTTGCTCAGTGGGTTAAGGATCCGGCGTTGCCGTGAGCTGTGGTGAAGGTTGCAGACGCGGCTTGGATCCCGCGTTGCTGTGGCTGTGGCGAAGGCCGGCGGCTACAGCTCCTGTTAGACCCCTAGCCTGGGAACCTCCATATGCCGCGGGTGAGGCTCTACATAAAAGGCAAAAAGACAAAAAAAAAAAAAAACCGGTTTTAGCCAACGCCTGCCAGAGCCTCCCCACCCTTGCCTGATATGTCTACAAACTCACACCTCCCTCCCTACACCTGCTCCTCCTCTGTGTTCTCCATTCCAAACTAAGGTGTCCCCTGAACCCCAAGCTAGATTTCACTTCCTTCCTTAGAGACTGTCACCAGCACCCCCACTGCTACAGAATAAATGAAGAATCTTTAACAAGGCAAGCAAGGCCCTCCATCATCTGGTCCAAACCATCTTCCCAGCTGCCTCCAGCATCCCCAGTCCACTGGTAGGCTGCAGTCATGCCTCCGCACCCCAAGATCTTCACTCCTCAGCTCAGTACCCCCAGATGCTCCGGCAGTAGCTAGCAAAGCATTGTGTCCTGGGAATCATCTCCAGACTGGCTCCATCTGTCTGGGTCTCTATTTAAAAACAAAGCCCAGAGGGAGTTCCCCTGATGGTTCAGCCGGTTAAGGATCCAGCATTGTCGCTTCTGTGGCTCAGGATCAATCCCTGGCCCCAGAACTTCTGCATGCCGTGCAAGCAGCCAAAAAAATAAAAACAGAGCCCAGAAATCAACAACAATCCAGGAACGGAGGGGAACTATTCACTTCTCTCTCTCTTTTTTCCTTTTTAGGGCCTCACCCGAAGCATATGGAAGTTCCCAGCCTGGCAGTCAAACTGCAGCTGCAGCTGCTGGCCTACACCACAGCCACAGCAACACAGCAACACCAGGTCCGAGCCGCATCTGTGACCTATGAGGCAGCTCACGGCAATACCGGATCCTTAACCCACTGATCGAGGCCAGGGGTTGAACCCACATCCTCATGGATACTAGCTGGGTTCTTTTTTTTTAATAATTTTTATGTTTTCCATAAGTGAACCTTTCCACAGAAAAGAAACTAGTCAGGCTCCTAACCTTCTGAGCCACAACAGGAACTCCTCCACTTCTCTCAATGCAGGGTGTCCTCTTCCTGCACCCAGCAGGCCAGGTCAGGATGGGTTCTAACTTCAACGTGACGGCCACGGCAGCCTTTGTCGGTCACGTGACCACATCCTCCCAGGGGCCCCCAGCACTGGCCCGGGATCCTTTTTGGTCTACAGCCTGCTTCTCCAACAGGACTGAAAACCCTCGGCACCTATCTCTGTAGTTTATCCTCCAAAATGTAAATACTCTCATGCCTTTAGTCCATCTGCAGTGACTAAAGAAGACCTGCAGCGTCGTATGTAAAGGCGGGGTTATGTCAGAGGAGAGACCACACATTAATTCCTCCCCTCTCTTTTTAAAATGCCACTTGCTTAAAAAATGGAATATAGGCAGAGCACACTTTTTTTTTTTTTACTATAGCTGTCTTACAGTGTTGTGTGAACTGCTGTAACCCAGTCACAGGAACCCAGTCATGCATATAAAAACATTCTTCTCCTCTTACCGTCTTCCTCCAGGTTCCATCACAAAAGGCTGGACGTAGGTCCCTGTGCTATCCTGCAGGACCTCACTGCTTAGCCTTTCTAAACACTGCAGCGTGCTTCTGCCAGCCCGGGCCAGCCCGCTCCCTCCCGCTCCCCCTTGGCCACCACAAGTCTGCTCTATACGCCTTGGGGGGGGGGGGGGTCTCCTCTTCTGTTTGGTAGATAAGGCATAGATCTACACAAAACTATCATTCAAAAAGATATAGGCACCCCTGAGTTCACTGCAGAGCTATTCACAATAGCCGCGATGTGGAAGCCACCTAAATGTCCACGGACCAATGAAGGGACTAAGAAGAAGATGCTTTATATGAAGCATCTCCAGTGATTTGAACTTTAAGGTCACGCCGAAACACCGACAAAAGTGTCCTCTGAATCTCTGAGAAGGTCTCTCATTTGGCTGACAAGATGAGCTCTTTCAAAAGAAAAGTCTGGAACGTGGGTTGAGACAAAGCCTGGATGAGATGCCAAGCACGAGAGGGGAGCCAGCCCCTCAGTGCCTCACACCCTGACAGCTATTTATTCAGGCATGAAAACTGGGACATCGTTCTTACAATGCTAATTAGACAAAGAAATGAGATATGCAAATATTTTTTTAAAGTCGACTCACTACAACATTCTCACCAGATGAAAGTGAATAAGGAAAATAGGACCCCACAGGGTCGCTCTGGTGCCAAAACCCATCCCTCTGGCTACCTGACCTACGGTACCCCTGAAAACAAAAATCAGGTTTCAGCCTGGGGCTGCCCCACAACCCTGGGAACAGACAGGATCCAATGCTCAGAATGTCGCATGGGCCAGCTCACCTCAAGGTGAGGTTACCCAAGCAAGAGGCATGGAAGTTGCCAGAAATCGAAGGCGCTACACTTGGAGGCCCCGTGTCTGGCGCTCCTTCTCCAGTACAGCCTCAAAGCAGAGGGTCTTTGGCAAGAGGAGTCCAGTGGGGACTCTCTGGGGCGCGGTGGACACAACGCTGCACTGCCCTCCCCCACAAGAGCTGTTTGCCCACCCGGCCTCGCGGCCTCTGTCTTCTCATCTGTAAAATGGGAATCGTGGTAAAGCTGCAGCAAGCCCTGGGGGAGAAAATGCACGTGGAGCATCACGTGCCTGGCCGGCCGTGAGCATTCGGCATGTGGCAGGGCCACCCATCCCCAACTCCTGGACCTCCCTGGGCTGAAGATGCTTGCATGGCGGGGGAGGGCAGGGGCGGTTTACTGTACACCTGCTGTGGAGTGAAGCCCCTACCCTGAGTAGCTGATGGTCTAAGGGGGCAAATGAAGAAGCAGACAACAGGTAACACCTGGGCTGGGATAAAGCAGCAGGACAGTCACGGGGCAGGAGGTCTCCCGGAGACCCAGCAGAACAGGTAAATGGGACCCAGAGAAACTGGGAAGGTCAAGGGCAGAGCAATGGTTGGTGCAGACCTGGGAGGTGACAGGGGGTGGCCTGTTTGAGGAACTGCAACATGTCTGTTGCTGGAGTATGAGACCAATTCCTCTCGCCCAGAAAGAACTCCCCTCAACCCAGCTCCCCTGCAGTTTGGGGCCGGGGCTGCTCTCTGAAGCTCTAATCCTATTACCCGGCCGTCTTTAGAAACCATCCTGGGACCTGTGTGTCATCAGCCCAGAATAGCACTCTAGTCACACCGACAATGTCGTCAGACCCACGAGGCTCACCCCTGAGCAATCTGCCAGGGTGAGACAGGGAGCAAGCGAGCACTGGGGAAACAAAAACAAAGTCGTCTCTGCCTGAATACATGCGTGCCTGGACCACAAACACCCTGGTGCAGACAGGTTCTGATGCCATAAACAAGAAATGGAAAATGTTTGCTTTTGTTTTATTAAAGATTTCAAGGTATCCTTAATACATTTAAAATACCGCATCTGATCTCCACACAGCTGTCATCTGACCTTACTTATTCTCCACCAAAGAAAGCTTCCCTTCACCATGATCTTCATCCAACCACCCATCCACCCATCCACCCACCCATCCACCCATCCATCCACCCATCCACCCAACCATCCACTCACCCATCCACCATCCATCCACCCACCCATCCACCCCCCCATCCATCCATCCATCCATCCATCCATCCATCCATCCATCAAGTGCTTAACTAAGTGCCAGGCCTTGTTCTAAGTCCAAAGTGCACAATCATGAGCAAGAAGACACAAGCCTTTCTCCTTGGAATCTGATATCCCAATGGCCAGTCTAAAGTCTGGGCTCCCAAGGCAAGGCCTACTTGCCCCCGAGTCTTCTGAGCAGCAAATAGAGGTGACTCCCCGGACACCTTCATCCAGGGCCATTCCTCAGCTCACCGTCTCCTGTTCCAGCCGCCTCTCCAATCCCAGGTCAAGGCTGACCCCGAGGGAATGCCCTATCACGCACCCAGAACTGGGTAATAACACCTTAAGCACTTAGTTAATCCACATCTCCTCACAGGAGTGGGGGCCTGTGCTTCTCATCAGGGACGCAGCAGCATAGACATTTTAAATACGAACGACATCCGCCCTTCTCTGGTGCCCGTACCGGGGGTTCTGAGGCTCCTCCACTTAGCCTTTGTACAAGTTGAGACATAAACTGAGGAGCAGCAGACAGAGGGCAAAAATATCACCTTTCCTATTGATTGCAGTCTGGCTAGAGGAAGCGGCGGGGGGAGCCCAGCCTCAGACGCGCTTGCCCGTGCAGTCCCGGCAGCGCTGGACGGGGGGCCTTCCCCTGAGGAAGAGCCTTCCGCGGGGCCAGCCCTCAACACCGGCTCCCTGAGGAAGGAGGAAGGGAGAGGGCAGGTGCAAAGGCCCCAGGTTTTGCTTCTAACGTCCCAGTGAGGCAGGTCACTCCATAGCCCCTGGAGGAAGGTGAGTAAAGGCTGCGAGAGCCAGCTGTACATTTCAAGGAAAATCTTTATCGATGGGAGCAGAGGAGGTGTCCCCCGCCTTGACCCCCTGCATGAGTTCAGCTCACAGTCCCCAGAGCCAGACCTGTGCCATCCTCTGTCTCTCGAGTCCAACCGGCCCCAACGTCCTCTCCATTCTGTACATGCGCCATATTCCTGCCCCACACCTTCCACACCGACGGTGAATAAGGCCTCACCTGGGCCATTATTATAGTCCCGGTTGCCACGCCTTCACCTTGTGTGTTCTCCACCTCCCTTCCATGACAGTCTGTCTAAAAGGCAAACCTGGTCGTATCTTGATCCTGTGTGTCGTCCTTCCTTCCCTGACTATCCATGGTCCGTGAGTCATTTTCCATTATAAGTCCTTTCCCGCTGTGGTGCCAGCTCACCTGTCAGCTTGGTCAGTGTGGCCGGTGACCACCACGACCTCTCAAGCAGACCTTGGGGGCTCTGGCCACATTAAGCCCTCTGCTCATCCATAACAGGCTATCTTGGTTCACTCTCCTCTACCTTCCTACACGGCCTCCCCTCCACCTACAATGCCCTTCCCCTGCTTTGTTTGCCAGCTGGTATCTACTTGGCCTTCAAAAGTCAGTGTAAATAGCCAAGACATGGAAGCAACCGAAATGTCGATCAACAGATGAATGGATAAAGAAGATGTGGTACGTATAAACAATGGAATACCACTCAGCCATGAAAAAGAAAGAAATAATGCCGTTTGCAGCAACATGGATGGACCTAGAGATGATCATACTAAGAGATGATCCTACTAAGTGAAGTAAGTCAGATAAAGACAAATATCTTATGATATCCCTTTTATGTGATAAGTAGAATCTAAAAAAAAAGATACAAATGAACTTATTTACAAAACAGAAACAAACTCACAGACTTAGAGAAAAAAATATATATATAGTTACCAAAGGAAAAATGGGGGAAGGGACAAATTAGGAGTTTGGGATTAACAAATACACACTACTATGTATACAATAAATAAAACAACAAGGACCTATTATATAGCACAGGGAAATATATTCAGTATCTTGTAATAATCTATAATGGGAAAGACTCTATATATATAGATTTTTTCCGTACACCTGAAACTAACACAACATGGTAAATCAACCACGCTCCAATTCTAAAAATATTGTTTACAAAGTCAGGGTAAGATCTTTGTAGGAACTCATCTCTAAATGGCATATGCTAACCCTGGTGGTCCTTGGTCTGGTTCCGTCATAACTTCATTGTAGCACTCACCTCACACTGACTATAACTGCTGGTTCCCAGTGCATTTGTCCTCAAGCCTCTCTATCCCTCTATCCCTCTGAATCTCAACTGACCCTAGAGTAAAAAATAATTCCGGGAACAGAATTCTGAAAAAAAAAAAAATCTAGTTGATATCTATAGAGAGATCAGAGAAGCAATTGCATCCTTAAAAAAAAACCCCAAAAAAATGTATCTCTGTAGAAAAGTAATAGGTAAGAGAAAGCATGCTTGAAAGTTAACAATAATTTCACAAAGATGTGTAATCAGAAGAATGTCCAGAACACAGAAAAAAAATCTGTTGAGAAATATGAGGGGAAAATAAGAGAGAGGAATCAAAACAACAATTCCAACCTCCAAATAATTAGATAGAATGATCAAAGAACCAGTGGAAGGAAATTCTCCAGAATGAAAAGAGTTATTAGTTTTCAAATTAAACTATTAAGGGCCAGGCAAGAGAGATGAAAAAACGGATCTAGACTCATCCTTGAGAAATTTCCACATGCCTAAGACAACCAACTTTCAGAGCAGACCTCGTCCAGGGCAATAGGACTTCCCACCAGCAAACTTTATGCTAGAAGCCAATGGGGCCACACCTTCAAAGTCTAAGGAAAATGATTTTTCAACTGCCAAGTCTTAGCTAAACTATCAATCAAATGTGAGGGCAAAATACAGACAATGTCAGGAGTTCCTACTGTGGTTCAACCGGTTATGTACCTGACTAGTATCTACGAGGAGGTGAGTTCGAACTCTGGCCACAATGGGTTAAGGATCCAGGGTTGCCATGAACTGTGGTGTAGGTCGCAGACACAGCTCAGATCCCATGCTGCTGTGGCTGTGGTGTAGGCCAGCAGCTGCAGCTCTGATTCGACCCCTAGCCTGGGAACTTTCATATGCTGCAAGTGCGGCCCTTAAAAAAAAATACAGGCCATTTCTGGCATAGGAAGAATCAGAACACACCTCCCAGAGGAAACTGCTTGAGGATATACTGCAACAAAACCAGAAGAAAACCAAGCCAAAGGGCATGAAAGGATACAAGAAAAGATTTACCTGCTCCCAGAAATCCAGTGAAAAGAAAAATATTTAGATAATGTGTGTTGTCCATAAGGCTTAGAAACAATAAATACAAATTAAAATAAGAAATCAGTTGGCTCCACAAACCTTCAAGGAGAATAAATAGGATGGACTCTATCCAACAGAGAACATGAGCGAGAAGCTGGAAGATATTACTGATGTAGTGATATGGAGATAAAGACATATGTTTCTGCTCCCAACAAGAAAAAAGAAAGGCAACTGGAAACTCCAGGAGAGACCAAAAACCTTACAAAAAATACAATGATCTAAATATGAAGCAAACAAATAACGTGACATGATATTGAGTAATTTATAGAGTGTAAGAAAAGAGTTTCCATTTGACTCCGATGCTAAGAATACTGTTCTTCAACTTGTAAAAGTGCTATGACATCAGACCTATAGAGAGAAAACAGAGTTCTCACATACTACGTGGTTCTACAGTAGACAGTACTTCATATCCCTGGCCATAATGATGTAACCTCAAGGCCAGAGGCTAGATGATAGTTACAGATGAAAATGCAAATGCCTTGATAATGTAAACGCCAATGGTCAAACCAACAGAGGTGGGAAGCAGAGGCAGTGGAGTCAAGAAATAGCTTTACTCAGAAGAGAAGTGGAGGTTTAAGTATGTGCATGGTTATCTGGGTACTCCAGATATGGTAAAAGTCAAAAATTGTGAGGGGAAAAAGATGTGGTATATATACACAATGGAATACTACTCAGCCATAAAAAAGAACAAAATAATGCCATTTGCAGCAACATGGATGGAACTATAGACACTCATCCTAAGTGAAGTAAGCCAGAAAGAGAAAGACAAATACAGTATGATATCACTCATATCTGGAATCTAGCATAGGGCACAAACGAAACTTTGCACAGAAAAGAAAATCATGGACTTGGAGAACAGACTGCAGTTGCCAAGGGGGAGGGGGAGGGAGTGGGATGGACTGGGAATTGGGGGTTAATAGATGCAAACTATTGCCTTTGGAATGGATAAGCAATGAGATCCTGATGTATAGCACTGGGAACCATATCTAGTCACGATGGAGCATAATAATGCGAGAAAAAAGAATGTATATATGTATGTGTGACTGGTTCACCTTGCTATACAGCAGAAAACTGACAGAACACTGTAAACCAGCTGTCATGGGAAAAAAATAAAAATCATTAAACCTGAAAAAAAAATTGCGAGGGGAAAACACTAAAAGGGGGACAAGGTTGTGGTGTGTGTGTGGTGTAAGTGAATTAAACTATTGTCTCTCATCGCTGGATGTGGAAATGCCTAGAGTTGATAAATAAGAGACTTACAACAAACAACTATTCCACTAACCATCATTTTGCTTCTTAGTGTTTATAAAAGGTTTGTGGAAACAAATCCAAATGGCCCAGTTCACTTTTTAAAACTGATCTGAAGAAGGGTGAACTTGTTTTTGGCTTATCAAATTTCACTGGGGTAAGCAGAGGTATTCAAAACTCATTCCACTGGGCTGAGCTCAAAGTTGGGCACACTCAAGGAATGTTCATTATAAACGGACTTTTTCCCCATAAAAGGACATTCGATGTAGAGGTTGGACCAGTCCGTCTCCCCTCCCACCTCCTGCTCCCAGTGCACAGATGCTCAGGAAAATGATGACACACGACTATCAGGCAAAGTCAGCCATGGCATTTAAAAAACTTGGGTCCCAGGTCCCAGTGGTCTCTGGTCCAGTGGCTAACCATTCGGCAACTGCCAAATCCCAGATTGGGTGGAATCTCCATGTTTCTAACTGTGGACAAGAAATTATTTTAAATCTTTGGTTTGGTTTGGCTTGGCTTGGTTTGGTTTGGTTTACCAAAGCAAATACATCTGAGAGCCAAAATGGCCCAGAAGTGCTAGGGAGCAGAGTATAAACTGAATTCAAAGAACCTCTTGCTTGAGGATCACTAAGCCCCAGTGTAAGTCAGAGCTGGACACTGGAGACCCAGAAAACTTTAGGGAGTCTGTTGCCTCTCTCTGCAACTGTCTTCTCAACTGCGAAATGGGAATCATGACCACATCCATCTCACAGGGCTGCTGTGATGATTAAAAGAGCGATTGTATGGAGCTCCCGTTGTGGCTCAGCGGAAATGAATCCGACTAGGAACCATGAGGTTGGGAGTTCGAGCCCTGGCCTTGCTCAGTGGGTTAAGGATCTGGTGTTGCCATGAGCTGTGGTGTAGGTCACAGATGCAGCTCAGATCTTGAGTTGCTGTGGCTGTGGTGTAAGCCGGCAGCTGTAGCTCCAATTCGACCCCTAGCCCCTGGGAACCTCCGTATGCTGCTGGTGCAGCCCTGAAAAGCAAATAAATAAATAAATAAATAAATAAATAAATAAGTAGTTATGGGAGTTCCCTTGTAGCTCAGCAGGTTAAGCACCTGGCGTTGTCACTGCAGTGACTTGGGTCACTGCTGTGGCACCAGTTCTATCCCTGGCCTGGGAATTTCCACATGCTATGGGCATGGCAAATTTTCTTTTTTGATTTAAAAAAATTTTTTTTAAAAAGAGCGATTACATGTGAAAGACTCAGAACATGCCCCCCACACTGGGTAGATTAATCCAGAAGGGAAAAGGAATGGAGTGACGAAAGGTGGAGTGAGCAAAGGGGCAGTGACTTGAACCAGCACCCGTGTTATGTGGAATACCAAGTTTCAGGCGGAGAAGCCCATAAGGACAGCAAGCCACCCATCCACCATCCGTGTCTGACCTTCAGGGTGGCACAGACGACATTCCGCAGAGGCGAACAACAGGGCTTCCATGGAGAGATGAAGCTCCTCACAGCTGCAGCCTGGGCGCCCTTTCTATCTGTCCCAGGTGAGCAGGCTGCTGGATTCGAGGAAGGCTTGGAAGCTGTCTACACTGGCTCAGCATCACTACCTCCCGTACAGCTACTTTGGCCACAACGCAGGGTTTGAGGAGACCGGGGCTTCCTCCAAGGTTTCTTCAGCCTCTGAGGACTTAGGTGAAGGAAGCCCTGTCCCTTGAAACGTCATCCCAGCCACAAACCTCTAACATTCCTGGGCCACATCAAACGGGGAGGGAGCCCCAAGACCCTCCCCGCTTGCAGCACAGAGCTTGGACAGCCCTGCTTGCCCTCGGGTCACCTGCAGATGCTTCCTGGGTACCATGCTCAGTGGGAAGGGCAGGATGCCAAGTCCTCCGTCTTTGTACCAGCGGGATCTAGAGGCTTGGTGTGGAAATGTTTGCAAGGACGCTGTATGTTGGACTCTGGTCTCCGAGGTCCCTTCGAGCCATAAAAATCCCCCAACTCTGTCTTTATGAAGAGTTATTCTCTAGAACTCCACCACTACCTGCCAGCATGATGCCTGGAGGTTTCCTCACAGGGGAGCCGCTCATGGCACTGCAATAGCTCAGGGACCTGGATGCACCAGAAGCCCCTGGAGCACAGACACCTGCTCCAGGTCAGCTCAGCCCCCAGCCCACTGTGGCTCGTTCAAGAAAGGCGTTCCACACGTGCTCACAGATTTGAAGTAAATTCAGCCCGGTAATTTTTTCAAATAGCCCTTTCAAAGGTTCGTGCCATGTGCTGTGTATCTGTGGTTGTACCGGGTCTTTAGCTCTTTGGTCTTTGGAGGGAAAGGCAGCAGAGGTATCTTTTTTAAAAAAACTAAGTGTTTAAATTTCAGCTGTTGAAAATGTAAACGACTCCTGTGGAAACACCACACAAAAAGTTGAACCATTTTCACACCCACCCAAAATGCTGTAAACTTATTTTTAAGATATTTGTGAGTCAAATTATATCCTGAAGCGTCATCAAGATAACTCTACATCCTTTTGCACATTAAAAGAAACCATAAAACAAATTGACAACCTACGGACTGGGAACAAATATTTACAAATGATGCAACCAACAAGGGCTTAATTTCCAAAATACACAAACGGCTCATACAACTCCATAATGAAAAAACAAACAACGTCCTTTTAAAAATGGACAGGCCTAAATAGATGCTTCTCCAAAGGAGACATACAGGTGGACAACAGGCACATGAAAAGATGCTCAACATTTCTAATTATTAGAGAAATGCAAGTCGAAATACAATGAGATAGGACCTCACTCTAGTCGGAATGGCCACCATTAAAAAGTCTACAAATAATAAATGCTGAAAAAGGTGTGGATAAAAAGGAACCCTTCTATGCTGTTGGTGGGGATGTAAATTGGTACAGCCATTATGAAGAACAGCATGGAGGTTCCCTAAAAAACTAAAAATGCAGTTACCATATGATCCAGCAATCCCACTCCTGGGCATATATCCAGACAAAATTATAATTCAAAAAGATATATGCACCACAATGTTCATAGCAGCACTATTTACAATAGCTAAGACATGGTAGCAAGCTCTATGTACATTCACAGAGGAATGAATAAAGAAAATGCGGTACATATATACAACGGAATGTTACTCAGCCATAAAAAAGAAATGCTGCCATTTGCAGCAACATGGGTGGACCTAGAGCTTATCATACTAAGTGAAGTCAAGTCAGAAACAGAAAGGCAAACACAATATGATATCACTTACATGTGAAATCTAAAATATGACACAAATGAACACATCTATGAAAGAAAAACAGACTCACAGACAATAAGAACAGACTTGTGGTTGCCAAGGGGGAGGGGGTGAAGGAGGGAAAGATCGGGAGTTTGGGATTAGCAGATGCAAACTACTATATATAGAAAGGGTAAACAATAGGATCCTGAACTATAGCACAGGGAACTATATTCAATATTCCGTGATAAACCATAATGGAAGAGAATATGACTCAGTAACATTCGCTTTGCTGTTCAGCAGAAACTAACAGAGCATTGTAAATCAACCATACTTCAGTAACAACAACAACAAAATTTTTTAGACGAACTCTACTTCCTAATTTTCCATCTCGGTCTTGAACCAGACTATTTTTATGTTGCTGCACCACCCGTTCTCTTTATATTGACCACTGTAAAAATCAACACTCACAGCTGATTAGAAGCTAAAATAGCGAGCCCCCAAATCCCAGCCGATTCTTAACGTACAAAAGCTAATAAATGTAAAGGGAAAGCGCCTGCAAGCCATGATGGGTGTTTGTCGCCCTCTGGTGGTCAACTTCAGGAAGTTTCTACGTCAGAACAAACAGCATGCATTTTACAGATGGTCCCTTAGAGTATCGTCCAAGCTAAAGTCTTCAACCCACGGGACTTCCCCAGCATCTGAGGAATACTCCAATCCCCACGTCTGCGTGTGAGTGGGTGTGATGAGGCTAAAGAAAGAGTAACTCCAGCCTGAGGAGAACAAGAATCAGCAGTATGGACCTGTTTCCTTGGAGCAGATATGATGCAGCTGGCCACTGTCTGCATCTCTCCAGTTCCACTCTCTGTGCAAAGAGATGACTGGCCACGTTACAAAAGTGCCAAGAGAGGAGTTCCCGTCATTACTCAGTGGAAATGAGTCGGACTAGCATCCACGAGGAGGCAGGTTCGATCCCCAACCTTGCTTAGTGGGTTAAGGATCTGGCGTCGCTGTGACTATGATGTAGGCCAGAGGCTACAACTCCGATTCAACTCCTTGCCTGGGAACCTCTGTATGCTGCTGATGTGGCCCTAAAAAGACAAAAAAAAAAAAAATGCCAAGAGAACAAACATCCGGCAACCCTAGCTTATCAGATTCCATTGTGGGTGCACACATTTTTAAGACATTACTCTCGGGAGCCCACTTCCTTCTCTCTCTCCACCCTGCGACATGCCATGGGGTTTGAGGGGCAGAGGTCTCACTTGCTCATTCTCACTTCTTTCCAGTCCCATTCGATTCAGGCCCCATACTGAGCCTTCCTGTGCACAAGGCCCTACAGAGATGGTCCTTATTTGAGCCTAAAGCCGGAAGGGCACTTGGCTCTAGAGGGTCACGTTTGCCTCGAGCCTCTCCTTACTCCTTCCTGGAGAGTTTTCCTAAAACACGGTGTCCGACAGGAATGACGGTTTTTCTCAAAAACTGTCCTCAGCTCCCCATTAACCACTAAATCAGGAACTGACTATCATATGTTCAGAGTCTTCGTAGTGGGATGGGTGGGTGGGTGGGTGGGTGGATGGATGACTGGATAGAGAGGCAAGTGGGGAGGTAAATAAATGGATGAATGGGAAGATAGACGGATGGGTGGGCAGATGAATGAAGAGACAGGTGCATAAATGGACGGGTGAGTGGATGAGTGTGCTGGTGGACAGGCAGACGGTCAGTGCATGCATGGGAGGGAGGGAGGGAGCAAGGGACGGAGGAATAAAGTAAGCAGGGAGGGAGGGAAGGAGGAAGGGAAGAAGGGGAAGGGGAGAAAGGCTGCCATGAGATTCCGTGCTCGACTAGGCCCTACACCGAGACAATAAAAAGACATGATCTCTGCCCGCCCCCTGTTCTATTAATAATGGTGAAAATGAGATCAGTCTAAGTGATAGCAAGAAGAAATGAAGATAAAACGATTTCGGAAGAAAATAAGAGGAGTTCCCATCCTGGCTCAGTGGTTAATGAATCAGACTAAGAACCATGAGGTTGTGGGTTCGATCCCTGGCCTTGCTCAGTGGGCTAAAGATCTGGCATTGCTGGAGTTCCCGATGTGGTGCAGCGGAAATGAATCCGACTAGGAACCAGGAGGTTGCGGGTTTGATCCCTGGCCTCGCTCAGTGGGTTAAGGATCCGGTGTTGCCATGAGCTGTGGTGTAGGTTGCAGACACGGCTCGGATCCCACGTTTCTGTGGCTGTGGCGTAGGCCGGCGGCTACAGCTCCTGTTAGACCCCTAGCCTGGGAACCTCCATATGCCGCGGGTGAGGCTCTAGATAAAGGCAAAAAGACCAAAAAAAAGAAGAAAATAGGAAAGGTAAAATCCTGGCAAGAATTAAAGAGACCGAAATCTGATAGCTTCAGAGTGGAAGCACGGAGACTGAGGTTACTGACTGAAGGGGACCGACTGAGCCCTACCTCAGGGCAGAGTGTCACAGCGTTTGAGTCACGGTCCTCCCGGCAGGTAGAATGTCGCGTCTGACACCAGCGGCCCAGCCTGCGACGAGAGCACGCCAGCCCGGCGCCGCAGGGCCAGATGCAGGCAGTAGACACCAGGCGAGAACGCCGACGTCAAGGGCGTCTCTGGGGAGGTGTCAGAACCTGGGTGCGGAGGAAGCCCCAAGGCGAGACCAGAGAGCAGCGGGAACACACAGCCTGCTCCGCCCTGTGTCCACTAGATACAGCGCCGCGGCCCCTGGTGGTTAAGGGGCTCCCTCTGACTCAGAAGGAGACGCAGGTGCCCCGGACTCCCTCTTCTTTGTTGTTCTAATTCTCCCTGAACCCTCACCGTCAGAAGACCTTGGGAAGGTCACTCAAGGACACAATATCCCCAAACCACATCAGCAGTAGGGAGACTCTCTTGAAAAAGTGGGCCTTTGACTCACATCCCACAGTGTTCGCTGTCAGGAAGGGCCGCGTGTCCATCGCACGTCCCCAGGGTCCCCCCTGAAATCAGTTCTTCCCTTCGGCCCCAGGACACGGGAAGAGCCGCCCGCCGCCTTCACTCCTGCACCCACTGACGACTCCGAGGTGGTCACTCGGGCTCTCCACTCTTCTCTCCAGACCGCGTGTCAGTCACCCAACCCCAGGAGGACGGCCGGATGGAACGGACCCCACCGCTCCCCACCCCACCATGGCCACCTGTCTGTCAGCCGCGTCCAGACTCAGCCCCATGATTCCCTGCCCTCAGATCCAAGCAACCACAACCACCTGGGGGCAGGCATGTGTTATAAACCCTGTTCGTGGAGCTTCCTGGCAGCTCAGTGGGTTAAGGATCCGGTGGCGTTGTCACTGCTGTGACTCAGGTCCAATCCCTGGCCCAGGAACCTCCGCATGCCTCAGACACGGCAATCAATCAATCAATCAATCAGTCAAACTCGATTTCTTATCCTCGCAATCTCAGGCATCGTCTTTAATCATCAGTGTACCTAGACTTCCTTATATAAGCTAGCTTCCACATCCTTGGCACTAAAACGGCCTCCATGTACTGATGATTCAGAATATGAGGCCCTGGGATAAGCCTTATCCATGTTATTCGCTCGGGCCTTATAACAGCTCCCTGGAGGGTAGGGGGCGCTGTTAGGATTTTTAGAGGTATGGGGATGGTTCAAGAACCCGCCGCCGAGGGCACCCAGAGGCAGGAAGCAAATCCAGATGGCTGATTCCAGAGCCCATGTTCTTCCGGCCTCGCCGAGGAGTCCAGAGCAGGCACAGCATTCCAACCCGCTCCACGCAGGCCAATCCGGCTCCTCCCAACTCTGCGACTTCCTACGGGGCGTCTTCCCTCTGCCCGGCTCAGCGCTGGGTCTCATACATGTGCACACACGCACACACACACGCACACACACACGCACACACAGAAGGGCAGAGTTTAAAAGGACCAGGCGTGCTCGACCTTGAGCAAATGTCACTGTGGGGAGCCGAGGTGACAGTGTTCTAACGCGGGAGGAATGCACGTCAGAGACAGGGGTCCGTTTTCCCCTCCTCCGCTGGCCCAGAACAAGCAGGACAGGCTCAGGTTTCAGCCGAGAAAGCATCTGCGGCGGCGTGTTTGAGCCGAAGGAGAGAAGGAGCTGCCAGGGGGCGGTGACATCATCCTCGCCCCCAGAGGCTCAGGATGAGATCACGGAGGCCAGGCTCACTGTCCGGCGGGCGCATCGCATCGCGGTGCCCGATCACGCGGATCTGACGCCCGCGGCTCTGCGCGGGCTCTCCCGCTCACCCGGCCAACCCGCCCCTGGACAGGGCGGGGGCCGACTCCCCATCAGCGATCGTGTTCTGCTCAGATACTCTGGAATCAGAGCGAGGGCATGCAGCTCTACCAAACGCCCCAAACCAGCCGGCATCCGTTTCCGCCCATTTATTCCCTTCCCACGGCCGGCTCCTACCTCCCTGGTAACAGCAGCAGACATCGCGGCCACAGCAGCTCTGAGCAGCTTCGTACTTGCTCTGCGCCAACACATCCCTGCTCAGGCCCATCACTGTCTGAAGGCCCATCCTACAAATGGAGAAACTGAGCCCCAAAGAAGCTTACAGATCTGCCCACAGCCCCCCTGCTGGTCACGTCCAAGCTCAAGTTTGAGCCGAGTTCTCTGACTTTATGATAAAGCCTGTGCGTGGCCAGGAAAAAAGTACGCGTGTCAGACGCCTGACCAGGAATTGGTCCAAACGTGGCCCCCGCCCCAGACCCTCTGGAGTCAGTCCACAGGCTTGGACCCCTTGATCATGTTCAGTGAAACGCAGAACAGGTGCTTTAAAAATCAGCCTCTGGAGTTCCCGTCATGGCGCAGCGGAAATGAATCCGACTAGGGACCGTGAGGTTGCGAGTTCGATCCCTGGCCTCGCTCAGTGGGTTAAGGATCCGGCGTTTGCCGTGAGCTGTGGTGTAGGTTGCAGACGCGGCTCGGATCTGGCATTGCTGGGGTTGCGGCATAGGCCGGCGGCTACAGCTCCAATTCAGCCCCTAGCCTGGGAACCTCCATATGGCGCGGGTGCGGCCCTAAAAAGCAAATTAATTAATTAATTAAAAGAAAAATCAGCCTCTCTGCATCCTCACCCCCTACGCTCACTGCTCCAGATCGACTGACACTTAAAATCCAGTCTCTCCCAGAGGCCCTCACCCCATGTTCCACCCCACGCCTGCCCCTCAGGATCACATCACTGGCGGGGACGGGCTGACAGGCTGCTGGCGCGACATCGCCCACTCAAAACATAATGGCCCAGGGTTTCTACAGCATCTCTCCAGCCACTAAGCAGCCCGTGGTTTTAATCTTCACAGGCACTCTCGCTGGAGGGCCCCTGAAGGCTGCTGCGATTGGAGGAGCTGGCTGCAAGTCACGGCTGCAAAGAACCCTGAGCAGATGTCTGTCCCATCTCCTCCACAACGCAATTCTAGGCTCATCTGCTTTCTCTCCTCTGCCTCCCTCCGGAGTCTGGAGACTGGCTGAAACGGTCTCTAGCACAGAGGCCGAGACATATTTTCCTCAGCACTTTCCCGCTGTGCCAGGGCCTCGGCCTCACCCCTGCGCCTGCCTGTGTCACAAGGCTCTCCCGGGGCCTCTCGGATTCAGACCGTTGACCGAAGGGGACCCGCTGAGCCACTCTGGACCCAGATCTTCAGAACTGAACATGCACCCACCCTTTGAAAGAGCCACCGCAAACAAGCATAGACAGCAGGGCCCACGGGCGAGCGGCAGGCACTGGCTCAGGCCTGAGCGTCACAGCCGCACCCGCGGGTGGAAGGGCAGCGCGGCGGGGCGCTGAGTCAGGCAGGCTGCCCGTGCGCAGGGCAGACCTGGCCCAAGGATGGTCCCGCTGCTCAGACGGCTGTGTGCCCAGGTCAGGCCTGGAGTCAGGTGGATGCGTTTTATTCCCTCTTGAGGGAGAAGCTGGGCTCAAGTCACAGGTGAACTTTCAGGGTTATCATAAGTCTCCTTCAAGCTTCACCAGGCTCAGCGGGGCTTAAGAGAGGAGAAGAGATGGGGTGGGACCGGTGCTGCACCCTGAGGAGGAGAGAGCCTGCCAGAGCTTTTCTCTCCTGGCTGCTTTTCCCAGACTGAAACGTTGGAGGGGATGGGGGAGCGGAGGCAGAGAGGGCTTCTGGAGGTCCGGTCTCACAGACCCCTGCCTTGACAGTGGCTGTCACATGCCCAGCAGCCATGAGAATGTCCACGCTCCCCGGTGCACTCAGCCAAGACACACAAGCCCTTATCCCGTGAGCCGGCTCCCCGCTGCTTTTCCAGAGCGACTCACCCCTCCGGGGACATCTTTAGTGGCCCTGTTGCCGCCACGCCTGTGCTCCGCCCACCAAAATGAGCTCGTTGCCAATGGATGGGATTCCCACGGGAAGAAGCTTACAGAAAGGTTCTCTGTGTAGGGCCAGCTGGCATTCCCTAGCATCTGACCAGGAACCCAGGCCACCTCACCCCGGCCGCGGCTGGAGGAGCTCAGCTCCTGGCCCTGTTACGCACCCCCCGGGCAGGCAGAGAACAAACGGCGAGGGCCACCGCCACCAGTCAGTTACCTTCATGGAACCCATAGCTTGGAAAGTCACAGCTAGTCTTGAAGGGGTCAGCGCGGCGAGCATGGCGTTGAACCGGGCACCCCTGTCCTCAATGGGGGAGTGGTACTGGCCATCTGGAGCCACGGAGCCAAACCTGGGGCAGGGGAGAGGCGGGTGGAAAAGAGAGGCGGGGGTTAACGTCACGTGAAAACCGTGGCGCCTGGAATGAAGTCGCGCGGCCCCCATGGGCGGACGCAGGGGAGAGCCCCCTCCCGGGAGCTCCCCATGAGCTGGCAGAGGCGGGAGCGGGGGAAGTGCGTCCCCAGCAGATGCTGAGAAAGACTCAACCCATGGAAAGTAGGAGCAGATGACCCGCCGCCACCAAACTGGAACTCGGCAGTGGCCCCGGGTCAAGAGAACTACCATCATTAAAGCAACAGCAGAGCCTGGGGGTGAAAACTGTACATCAAGCCCCTTTTTTGTTATGAAGAGATGAGTCATATACCATTAACTTCACCTTTTAAAGTGTACCGTTCGATGGTTTATACGCAAAGCGGTACAACCATCACCACTCTCCAGTTCCCAAAGAGAAACCCCATACCATCAGCAGTCACGTCAGATACCCCCCACCCTCCAGCACCCAGCAACTGTTCATCCACCTTCTAACTCTGCTGCCTGTTCTGGACATTTCACATAAATGGCATCAGGCCATACGTGGCCTCTGTGTCTGGTTTCTTCCCCTGGACACACTGTTTTCGAGGTTCCTGTGTGTGGTAACCTGTATTTGTACTTTCTTCATCTTTAGGGCCAAATGATATTCCATTACAGGCATACACCTTATGTTGTTGATCTGTTCATTGGTTGCTGGATATGCACGTTGTTTCCACTTTTCTTTTTGAGACTTTGGAACACCGTCTATTTTTTTTTTTTTTTTTTAATTCAAGTACAGTTGCGTTACAGCGTTATGCCAGCTTCTGCTGCACAGCAAAGTAACCCAGCCACACACACACATACGTGTTTCTCCCTTTTGGGCTAGCAGGAGGAACTACGCTGTGAACGTCTGTGCACACGTTTTTGTGTGGATGTATGCTTTCAAGTCTCCTGTGGACCATGCTTTCACATGTGCTTCAGGGCAAAATCACTGGGTCCCGGGGGAGGTTTAAACTTTTGAAGAGTTGCCAAATTTCTTCCGCACTGCCAGCATCACCTCACATTCCCACCAGCAGCGGCTGAAGGCTCCAGTTTCTCTTCATCCTGGCCAACACCTGTTACTATCCGTCCCTTTTATTAGAGCCATGAGGAGTACAGAATGGCGCTTCATTGTGGGGTTTTTTTACTGGCATTTCCCTAATTACAGTGATGTTAAAACATCTTTTCATGTGCTTTCTGGCCATTTGTATGGCCTTATTTTTGCCCATTTTCAAAGTGGGTCATTTGCCTTTGATTGTTGAGCTTAATCTATTTCCTTTTATATTCTGGATACTAGACCCTTGGGATATACGATTTATATACTTTCTCCCAACCTGTGGATTATCTTTTCTCTTTCTTCCTAATGCCCTTGGCAGCACAAAAGTGCCTTTTTTTATCTTGATGAAGTCCAATTTATCTATTTTTTTCTTCGGTTGCTTGTGCCTTTTGGGGTCACATCTAATAGATCATTGCCTAGACAAGGTCACAAAGACTTACCCCTGGGTTTCCTTGATGAGTTTTATAGTTTTAGCTCCGACATTTAGGTCTGTGATCCCTCTTGTGTTAATTTTTGTATATACTATGAAGTCAGGTTCCAGCTGCATGCTTTTGCATGTGGATATTCAGGTGTTCCCAACACCATCTGTCCAGAAGACCGTTCTTTCCCCATTATCTGTCACCCTTGTTGAATATCAGCCGACCCTAAAGGCAAGGATTTATCTCCTGATCCTCTGTTTTACTCCACTGTCCATACATCTAGACTTACTCCAGTACCACACCCCCTTGCTGACTGTAGGTCGGCAGTAAGGGTTCCTATCAGAGGTCTGGCTCCCCCTAATTTGTTTCTTCATCAAGACTGCTTTGGCTGGTCTCAGTCTCTTGCATTTTCATATGAATTTTAAGGCCATTTTCTCAATGTCTTCCCTACACAAGGCAGCCAGGATTTTGACAGGGGTTCCACTGAACCTGTACATTTATATACAGACCCATTATTGATCAGGTGCTTAACCGACACCCCCAAAGTGCATTGCGCTGCTCTTCTGTAGTATCGAGGGGGGCAGCTTAAATACCAATGGAATGGCTCTTTTAAATCGACTCTTGTTTATCAAAAAAAACTCTACACAGGCACTTTCTTGTTGACTCTGACTTTTTTTTATTTTTTTAAGTATAGTCAATTTATAATGTTTTGCCAGTTTCTGCTGTACGGCAGAGTGACCCAGTCACATATATAGACACATTTTTTTTCTCATACTCTCTTCCATCATGTTCTATCCCAAGAGACTGGATATAGTTCCCTGTGCTGTAGCATGGGACCTCGTCACTTATCCATTCTAAGGGTCTAGTGCATCGTATGAATGCTAGGTGGTGGGTCCGGGTTCTGGCAAAGGGCTGTCCAGGCCACTAAGACCCCAGTAGGGTGGATGAGAAATAGGGAGCTCCTATTTCCTAAAGCCATCTGTGGCTTTCTTTCTCTCTTCCCCATCTTTCAGAGTAGACTGACGCTGATAAGTGACTGGAAAATGCGCAGGCACCTCGGGGGAAGGTCAGTGGCCCTCAGACCTGCTGGCATGGGCGCTGGCTGTTCCTAAGGGGCCCCGTGGGACTTCACCAGCCACCAGGATAACTGCAACATTGCCTCTGTTGTCTCCACCTTATCTCCTACCAGTTACAGAAGGGACTCCAAAGTTAAACAGAATTTGGTTCATTTTAAATGTGTGCGCCCCGTTATTTCCCTTAAACCGTTGGCATCTATGACATGTATTTGCTGGCAAGAACTTGCCAGCAACAAAAAGGAGCAAAGCGTTAAAGGGAAATTGATAGGGACGCCGGGAGCAGGCCTGATCGCTTTCTCTTTCACAGATTTAAATATCACTGTAGGTCAAGATTTTTACTGGACACAAGAAATGCTGCTGAGGAAAGTAAAGGTAATTGGTGCTTCTTAGCCTCTGCAAAGAGCGCTGTGAACCCCTGGGGTGCACCTGGGGAGGCAGCCTTCATCTCCTTGTTGAACCCACCTTGACCTCAGTGAGGGAGGCTGGGAAATGTTAACTGAACAACTCTGACGTTATCCACCCGACCAGCCCCAGTTATAACAGCTCCAAAGCTGAAGAGTGGTGCCTTATCTCCTGTCCTCCACAAAGGAGGCAACAGCACTCATGGTTTTACCATGGCAAAAAAATAAAAAAAATTTAAGAAACTTAATACCCAATGATAAGGGATTATTACATAAATTTTAGATGGTTTATTTAAGAGTCTATTATGGCAATATTGATAATGCCTATGTGTGTTTACTGTGGCATAGAAACACTGGACATATAGTGTTAAATAGAAATTGCAAGTTATAAAAAACAGGATTTACTCATTTAGTGAAAACCAAACCTCTCTCTCTCTCTAGCTAGATCCTCACAGAGAAAAGTCCGAAGTGTTACACGTGAAAGTATAACAACATTGTGTCTGGTCGATGGCATTTTGGATAATTTCAATTTTTGTTCGGTTTGCTTATCTACATTTCTTGACTGTCAGTAAAACCGTAGGAGTGGTTATGAGAAGACGGCCTGGACAAGTAGCCTATGAAACCCAGGGCTGGGAGGGAGGGAGGGCCACGAGCTCTGAGTTAAGGAGAATGGAGTTCCTTGGCGACATAGCAGTTAAGGATCTGGCGTTGTTACCGCTGTGGCTCGGGGCGCTGCTGTGACATGGGTTCGATCCCCGACCGGAGAACTTCCCCATGCCACAGGCACAGACAAAAAAAAAAAAAAAAAAAAAAAAAAACGGAGAGAGAGAGAGAAAAAAAAAAAAACTACTCACTTGTCCAGCAAGTTCTCCCTCGGTATCCGAACCTTGTCAAATCTCAGAATCCCATTATCCACACCGTGCAGACCTAGAGAGGGCAGACAGGAAACGGAGCTCAGGGGGCAACTTGAAGTGCCCTGGAAATACTGTCCCTGCCACTTCCAGAGTGTGTCACCACTAAAATGCAAAGCCCTTTCCTTCTCCTCCAGAGCTGCCAATGCTTTCTTCTTTGGAGTTGGAGTTGCCATTTGCTTGTTTCCTTGAAGAGCCGGGCCTGTTTCTCCAGCCCCTTCCTCCCTAACGAGGACAGAGGAGAAAGCACCGGATCTTTTGTGCAGCCTGCCTCCTCTGGGGGACACAGGGAGGGGGGTCTGGTGGGGACACAGCCGCCTGCCTAAGCAGCTGCTTTGACAAGAAAAGAGAGAATTCTAGGCAACTGAAAAAAAAAAAAGTGTCAGACTGAGCGTTCCTGAGAAGGAGGAAAGCCAGTTACACCCTTTATGCAAAACTTAAATTCCTCCTCCGTCCTGGTGCTTCTTCCCAAGCACACAGGCTGAATCTGCCGCAGCCTAAAAGACCCTGGAAAAGAGCCAAAGGGACAGCAGTGGGTGGGCAGAGCGACCGACTCCTGGCAAGTTTTTTGAAATCTACCAGACCCATCGCCTAACGACACCTGTCCGAGTCTGGGGTCTACATTCTGCAGGGAGACAATCTGGGAGGAAATGCCTTTGAGTCCAGGTCTTTACTTAGAACATCACCCCCCCCCGCCCCCCCAGCCTTGACAAGGACACAGCTGTACGCGTGCGCTGAGAACAAGGAAGTCAGGGCAGATTTTCTGGGTTGGCGGTGTCTTGAAAGTCTGGTGCCATTTGACCCCTCTGCTCTCAAGAGCTCTTGACACGTCAGGTGTTTTCAAGGGACCCGGGCCTCAGTGACCCTGGGAGATGCAGTTAACATCACTCGAAAACCCACCTGCAGCCCATTCCTGCAGGCGGCAGCGCTTGGTGTCCTTTGGGGGCCGGCGTGAGCCTATCCCCCTCCATCAAAGGATCGTCCATCATGCAAATGAGGATGGGAGAGGGGTCACCTGGGGACGCACCTTCTCTTCTGCTCTTTCCTCGCTCCTTTTCCCCCCTTCCGCCACCTGCTTTTTTGGCTTCACTTGGTCCTGACTGCGGACAGCCAGTGGAGACCACAGGCATGGCCTGCTCTCACCCAGTGTTCTGAGTTGACCTGTGTCCCCCCTGCCCCCAAAATTCATGGGCTGCAGTCCTGACCCCTAGAACTTATGAATGTGACCTTATTTAGAGACAGAGTTTTTGTAGAGGTAATCAACTTAAAATGAAGGCATTCGTGAGCCCTCATCCAGATGACCCTTGCTCTTATAAAAAAATGGGGGGGGGGGATTGGACAGAGACGAGCACCCAGGAAGAATGCCATGTGGACACGAAGACAGCTACCTCCAAGCCGAGGAGAGTGGCCTGGAATAGACCCTTCCTTCCCAGCCATCGGAGGGACCTGCTCCACTGAGCTCACACTTATAGCCTCCAGAACCGTGAGACGGAGCATTTATGCTTCTTCTTCTTCTTCTTTTTTTTTCTGTCTTTTTGCCTTTTCTAGGGCCGCACCCGTGGCATATGGAGGTTCCCAGGCTAGGGGTCTAACAGGAGCTGCCGGCCTACGCCACAGGCACAGCAACGCGGGATCCGAGCCGCGTCTGCAAACTAGACCACAGCTCACGGCAATGCCGGATCCTTAACCCACTGAGCAAGGCCAGGGATCGAACCCGCAACCTCACGGTTCCTAGTCGGATTTGCTAACCACTGAGCCACGACGGGAACTCCCATTTCTACTGCTTAAACTACTCAGTCTGAGCATGACAGCCCTAGCAAACTAGTCTGTGGTGTCAATCCTTAGGACCCATTGAGGCTGATGGCTCTGGGCCATGGAAGGGAGAGCCTCAGCCCACCCTCTGAGGGCCCACAAGGTCCAAGAAGGAGAAAGGAGACGGAACGGCCCAGGGCAGAGCTGCCTCCTTGCTAGGAACCAGGAGAGGCTGGAGAAACGAGACCCATGCGTGTTCACAAATGACGATCTGCAAACCTTTCTCTCACTATTGTACAGAGAAGACTCTAATCGGGCTTCAAAACCGCCTTCACTGCTTTGCTGAGCGAGGTTGGCCTCGGGTCGGGTGGGGTGGGGAGCCTGCAGGAAATGCAAATGAGGATGGGAGAGGGGTCACCTGGGGACGCACCTTCTTTATGCATCATATCGATAGCCGTCACTCCTGGATACAAGTTTCCGTTTTCATCACGGATAGGAACGATGAAACAGTGGGGCCCTAAGGAAGGTGGGGAGGGACATTCAATAACTGTCCTTTCTAAAGATCTGATCAAAGCTTTTACTCACTTCCCAGGACAATCATGTGGATCTCAAAATTCATTTTGTTCTGTGACTGTGCCCTGCCCGCAGCAGTGTATAATGTCAAATGTAATGATAATGATGGCCTCATCATGTATGTTTAGGAGATAAAGTTAGTGCTGAATTGTTCCCAAGACAAAGTGGGTTTTCAGGGTAAAGTACACAGGGGAGACTAGTACTAGCAAAGGGAACTGTCCTAGGTTTCTGTGTTGGCGGCAAACCTTGAGATGTTCCGTTTAGGATGAGCTGGGCGAAGACGGCAGCATAATTCCCATACATCGAGTTTCCAATGTACATCTTCTCAGCATTTTCACACGGTGTGTCAATCACAAACTCCTGCACAGAAACAGCAAAGCAACAGTTTTCTTTCTCACGGCTCATTTCTCAACTCCTGGGCTCAGTGCAATGAACACGGCGAAACAGACCCACTTCGTGGAGCTCCACGCACCCAGGGCATTGCACCCGCACCGCAGAGTCACCGAGCGCAGCCTCCCGAGCTCAGCGCCCACTTGCCGCTGCTGCCGTGCACACAGTCCACCTCTGCCTCAGCTCCGAAAATGACCGGAAAGTAAAAAGCTTGGTCGATGGATTATCCAATCAGGAAAGAGATATAGAGTGAGGGGGAGAGTACGAAGACGGCTTTCAGAATTTCCTCTTTCCACCCAGACTGACCATGCCACTCTGGTTCAACATCTTGGGGTTCCTCAGAAGACAAAGTCCAGGCTCTCCTCACTGAGCACCTGTGTGCCAGGTGCGAGGAGAAGCACTCTGCATGCAACGTCGAGCTAAATATTCCAGAAGAGTATAGGAAGATACTCTTCATCCTTTTGAATCTTCGTTTCAAAAAGACGAACTCAGCAAAGACGAAGAAAAGGCTGAGTCTACACACAGGCACACACATACATGCACATGCCTGTGGCCACACACACACAAAGCCACACGCATGCACATGGCCACACCTATACACACGGCCACACCCACACGTACACGACAACATCCACACATACACATAGGCTGGCACACATAGTCACAACACACACTCATTTCTAGAAAAAAAAAAAAAAAACTGCAACATGTATCTATCCTTTGTGGCTCTTAGGAATACCCAATCTCAAACACGAAACTAAAAAGGAGCGTGAAATAAGTAAAGAGTTGCTTTCTTTATTCAGGGACAAGGAATAGGAGTTACGAAGAGGGTGGGAGGGACTTACAGGGCAGGGTTTTTTCTGTCACTCATTCGTGGAGAGAGGTCAATTCAGAGGGCTTGCCAACATTTTTTAATTATTCAGAATGGAAAAGGGAACTGTTGGAGTTCGTCACATACAATAAAGTCAGATTGTTTAGGGAACTTTTCTTTTGGTTGCCGTGTGGGTTTTTGTGCCGGTCACAGTACAGACATTGCACGGTGCCAGCGCCTGGGACTTGGCCCCCAGAAGGAAACCCCAGCACACAGAGAGCCCTCCTGCCCCAAGGGGCGATGGCGCGTGCCAGCAGACAGCTCTTCCACCCACTTACCTGCCACTGTTAGGAAGGACCACAAAGTAGCTTAGTTCTTGTTCTCACGAATGGTTACAGAGCCTGAAATTAACGAGAGCGCATAAAGCGCTCAGAGCGGTGTCCTTCTCGTAGGAAATGCTGGGTAAGTGTTGGCTGGTATTAGACTCACAAAGGCTGAGCGTACCTCAGGCTCCACTAAAGCACTTAGTTCTTCTAAATCCGAACCCCTCCAGCCCAGTGCATACAGCGGGGGTGAAGATGGACTCAGAAAGGACAGTCCAGAGTTCCCACTGTGGCTCAGTGGGTTAAGAAACCTGATTAGTATCCATGAAGATGCGAGTTCAATCCCCGGTCTCACTCAGTGGGTTAAGGATCCGGCGTTACCATGAGCTGCGGTGGAGGTCAGACACAGCTCAGATCTGGTGTTGCTGTGGCTGCGGTGTGGGCCGGCGGCTGCAGCTCTGATTCATTCCCTAGCCTGGGAACTTCCATGTGCTGCAGGTGCAGCCCTAGAAAGACCAAAAAGAAAAAGGAAAGGGAAAAAAAAGGGAAAGGAGAATCCACTGTGTGCAGGTCTCCTGCTGCCCCGAACCCCGGGAGGCTGGGCAGAATCCTCACCTGTGCTGAGAGGTCAAAAGTGGCTTCTGTCTGGATCCCTCTCACGTTGCTCCCATGGGCCCTCTCGGTCATGGCAAACATCCCCGTGTATTTCTGCTCCTGGAGTTTGCCGGGCGTGAGGAGGGAATCGGTTAGTCGGATGGTTGCTCTAATCGCAGACCTCTCAGGTCATTAAGGATGCTGGTGAGAGGTGAACTGGAGACAATCATAAAATTTCACTCTGGTGACGGCTAAGGTGATAGCAATATGACAGACTCGGTGCAATTTTAAACAGGAGTCTTGAAATTCTCCTTTCAAAGTTCTGCCTGACACTAATTCTCTGTTTTACTTTATTTTCTGGAAACACGCACATATGCATGCACCCCTAGCTACTGCAAGGTTTTACGGCTCCCCATGCAAAATATCTGTCGAGGGACATGACTCACCTGGAGTGGCTGAAGCCATTTCGTCACATGTGCTGGGCTTCCGAGATTCCTGACGGCACCACCAAATAGCCAGTAAATTATTCCACACTGGAAACAAGCACAGTGCAGACCACTGTTAGCAAGAGTCAAGAATTTAAAGATGGCCAAACGCACTGGTCAAGCTGCATTCCAGGCACACGGATCAGCTCATCAAGCTTCGCAGGCGCCCCCTGAGCGGCAAGCCACCCACGGCCTTCCCCTCGCTGCCCACCAGCCCCGGCTCCTCCGGGCAGACGTGGCTCGCCGTTCCCTCTCTTGGAGGGAGAGGGAGCGTCAGTCCTCCATCCCCGGGGCTGCCCCGCTCCCCCCACCAAATGATGCTCTGAATGTTTATTCTGCCTTGTCTGCCCAGGGTCTAGCTTGGTGCCTGGTACGTGGAGGATATGCAGCAGCAGCATGTGTGCCCTGAGCCCAGGCATGTGTGACTGCTGCCTGCGGCGGGGAGTCGTACCGTGAGAAACAGTCCGCAAATGGCAAAGCCCACAGAAGAGGCGAGGCTGCAGAAGGAGCAGGCACTCAGATCAGGCCGACAGAGGCTGGGCTCAAATCCCAGGTCAGCCACCCACTGGCCGTGGGACGCTGCGCAGTGACACAGGGGCACAGCAGCCGCAGTTTCGCCACCTGACAAACGCAGCGAACGCTAAGTCTCCACTTACTGAGCCCCCCTCCTCGGCCCCCGCCTTCTTTGCACTGAGCTCCACAGACGCCAGCTCGTGGACCCACAGTCACACTGGGAAGAAAACACCCTGCCCCACACTGGGCGGATGGGGACACTGAGGTTCAGGAAAGGAAAGTCACCAGCCCACAGCTGCACCCGAGGAAATGTGCAGGGCTGGGGTTCAAACCCAAGCTGCCTAACGCCTAACAGCCCTTCAGACGGTCACTGCGAGGACTCGGTGAGGGTCTAGGGGAAGAGCGGGAAGAGAAAGAAGGGCGGCCTGAGCAGGGCCTTCGAAGGGAGCAGGGGACCGGCTGCAAGGACGGAAGAGCTCGGCTGTGCACACACCTGCTGTGCCTGTCGGTCAGCATCCCCCCACACCCGGACACACAGTCCCAGTTTTCTTCTGGGGCACCTCCTCCCCCAGAATCAGTCTGAGGGGTTCATGGCAGACGTCAACATCTACCCCAGCTTCAGGATGAGCCTGGGACCCAGGACCGGCTGATCTGCATAACGTGGTGGCCACTGGGAGGCTTTTGGCCGGACCTGCGACCTGGGTGGGTCCAGTCCGAGCAGCCTCTGGGACCCAAGGGTCAGCTATTAACAAAGAGAAACCCTCTCCTTTTGGAAGAAATGGAGGCTGGCGGGACGGAGGCCCGGGGTTGCTCTCGCCATCACCAGAGCTGGAGAAGGAAGCCAACCACGAAGGTCAGAGTGAGGAGAAGCTGAGGGATGGCGGAGATAATCAGCCACACCGGGTACCTTTTTTTTTTTTTTTTTGGTTCTGGAGTCACTGCCATTGGATGAGCCCAAGTGGACACACTGACCCCAAGGAGGACCTAGCCGGGAAGTGGCGGGAACAGCACCTTCAAGGCACCTGTCAGACCCATCACCAGCCTCTGGTGGGGACCAGTCCCCGCACCATGTGTGTGTGATCAGCCTGGTGCCAAGGCCAAAAAAGCCACGTCATCAACTCAGACCACACCGCCCGACCAGCTGAAAGGCTCTGACGTCACGACGGATCGCTCTGGACATTTGAGACTCTCTGCACTTGGAGAATCATAAAGTATCCTCAGAAAGATGCTCAGGGCTCAGCACCCAGCTCCACGGAATCACTGTCGATACCGCAAGTGGCTTACTAATCCCAGCCCAGGAAAATGGCATCCATCCAAACAGTAAATTTTTTTTTCCCCCTAAACTGTCTTGGAAATCAAGTGAAAGAAAAATATTTTTCTAAAACTAAAGCAGGTTGAATTTTCCACCCTTAAATCTCTTTGGCTAATGCGTTCTTTATAATACATTGTTTTTCTAGGTTTTACATTTTTCCTCCTCTTGAGGAAGCGGGGGGTGGGGGGATGAGGTTTCATCCACGTTTTGAAAGACTCCATTCACTAAATGCTATAAGTGGGAGCCCTGGGCTGGGCGAGTGAAGCCGGCAGCTTTGCAGGAATTAAGAGAGGCAGCATCTGAGGGGGCCCCAGTCCACACAGTTGGTTCAGACACGGGCCTCTCTCCTCCCGCAACCCCCGCCCCGACCCCATGTGCTGCCAAAGCCGCATTCTCTGGCGAGCAGGGAGTCGGACATCTGGAGACCTGGGGGGCTCTGAGCAGCTGACTCCCTGCCCGGATGTACCCTTTGAGCAGGTGGCTCCTGTAGGGGCCACAGAGCCCAGCCGGCTGGCAGGAAGAAGGGGCCAGCAAGTGGCCACTGCCAGGAGCTGGTGGGTGGTCAGACTTCAGGAGAGGGCAGAGATGTAGAGGGATTCGGGGTCGATGGTGGAGACATAGCTGACGGGCTGGGCGTGGGAGGTGGGGGCGAGGGAGGCCTCCGGGTAACACCGGGTCTTAGGCCTGAGCCCTGAGTCTTCAGATGGACAGCGGCCCGTCATCTGCAAGGGGGAGACTGGCAGGAGGAGCCGGGGAGCCGGGGACGGGCTCACAAGACAGGGGTGCTGTCGGGACTGGAGAAGGGCGTCGACCCGTCACCACCGAGCGCGCAAGGGGCTGGGAACTTCAGTCAGGACGGGTGGACAGGGCTCAAGGATGCGGCCCCCAGCAGGGCCTCTTAGCTTCCAAATAGTGACCAGAGGGAGAGCCATCCTACAGTGGCCAGGAAAACTGGTGGGCCGTGGCTGGGCACACAGGTTGACCTCACCTCCATCCACTACCTGGAAGACCGCTGAAAAGGGCTCCAGCCGCGTCTCGGGGGCTGAAGTTCCCACCGCTTATGGGAGCTCCTGCAACCTGCTAGGCAGGGCCCGGAGCTCCTCCTGGGCCCCAGAGTTCGCATCTGAACCTGCCTGTGAAAGAAAGGGCGTCTGCACCCTCCAGCATCACCGGCTTCGCAGAAGAGACAATAGCTGCGGAGGTGCAATGGAACGTGCCAGAACTGTGACGGAGACGTCCTGGAGGGAGGACACGAACCCACGTCGCTCTGACTGTGCCCCTGCTGCCACGGACCCGCCAGCACTGTCGCGTATGCAGGAGGCCAGGGCCTTCCTAAACAGCCTGCAAGTGCATTAGAGCCTTTCCATTCTGGGAGCAGGTGGGCTCACCCAGGCACAGGCTTTACCCGACGGGGTACCCTCAAGTGGGTTTTGAGACAATGGTGACCTCCCCCCCAGAAAATTAGTGCAATGGACTAAATTGGGTCTTTGCCCAAAATTCTTACGCTGAAGCCTTAATCTCCGATGCAGTGATATTAGGACATTGCACCCTGGGGCAGTAATCGGGTCTGGAAGAGGGAGTCAGGATGGGGCCCTTGGGCTGGGGGTGGGGGAGAGCCCTTAGGAGAAATACCACGTCTCGGGAGCTCTTTCCTCTCTCTCTGTCTCTCTCTCTCCCCACACACCCCGACCCCTGAAACGTGAGGACACAGAGAGAAGGTGGCTGACTCTCGACAGCCAGAAAGGGGGCCCTCGCCAGGTGAATCAGCTGGCACCTTGATCTTGGACTTCCCAGCCTCTAGAACTGTGAGACAGGGGAGATTGGATTAAGATGGCGGAATAGAAGGACTGGAGCTCAACTTCTCTCCCGAAAAAACAACAAAACTACAACCAAATGCCGAGCAGCCTTCAACCAACTGGATTGTAAACTTCCAAAAAGATATTCTACTCCAGAAGACAAAGAGGAGACCACATCAAGAGGTAGGAGGGGCGATTACGTGATAGAAGCAACCCCATACCTCCCGGGTGGGAAGCACAAACAGACTGGAAAGTAACTGCATCACAGAGACTCAGCTACAGGACTGAGACTTCTGAGCCCCATGTCAAATCCCCACGCCTGGGGATCGGGCACAGGGAGAAAGAGCCCCTGGAGCATCTGGCATTGAAGGCCAGCGCGGCTTGTGTGCAGGAGCTCCACAGGACTGGGGGAAACAGAGACCCCATCCTTGAAAGGCACACACAGACTTTCATGTGCACTGGGTCCCAGGGCAAAGCAGTCTCCATAGGAATCCGGGTGGAACCTGACTGCAATTCTTGGAGGATCTCCTGAGAAAATAGGGGCGACTGTGGCTTGTTGTGGGGGAAGGACATTGGAGGCGAAGCTCTCGGGAGCATTCATCAGCCTGCATTTCTCTGGAGGGGGCCATTTCTGGGAAAATCTGGTCCCTCCCATCAGCACTGAGAAGCCCCAGGCCAAACAATAACCCAGGTGGGATCTCAGCCCCACCCATCACTAAACAGGCTGCCTAAAGACCCCTCAGGCACACAGCCAGCCTCTAATCTCATCCAGAGACAAAGCCCCACCCATCAGCGGGCTAGGAATCAACCCCACCTACCAGTGGGCAGGCATCAGTCCCTCCCATCAGGAAGCCTACAACAAGCCCCGCCCATACCAGCTTCAGTCACAGGGGAGGCAAACGCCAGAACTAAGAGAGGCTACCACTCTATTGTTGGCAAAAAGGTCACCACACCTAAAACCTATAAAAATTAAAAGACAGACAACTCTAACCCAGATAAGGGAGAAAGAGAAAAGCCCAGAAAAACAGCTCAGTGATGAGGAGATTACCAGCCTCTCAGAAAGAGACTTTAGGCTGTTGATGCTGAAGATGATGCAAGGCATTGGAAATAGACTTGAGGCAAAGATTGATCATTTACAGGAAACACTGAGTAGAGAAATACAAGCTGTAAAAATTAAACAAGAAGAGATGCAAAATATAATAACTGAAATAAAAAATTCATTAGAAGCAGCCAAGAATAGAATACAGGAGGCAGAAGAACGAATCAGCGAGGTGGAGGACAGATTAGTGGAAATCACTAATGCGGAAGAGAAAAGAGATAAAAGATTGAAAGGAAATGAGCTGAGTCTCAGGGAACTCTGGGATACTGTTAAACGCACCAATATCCGTATTATAGGGGTGCCAGAGGGAGACGAGAGAGAGAGAAGGGGACAGAAAAAATATTCGCGGAAATTCCCTAATATGGGAATATTCCCTAATATGGGAAAGGAACCGCTCAGTCAAATTCAGGAAGCGCAATGAGTACCATATAAAATAAACCCAAGGAGGAACACCCCCAGACACATATTAATCAAAATGACCAAAATTAAAGACAAAGAGAAAATTTTGAAAGCAGCTAGGGGAAAGAAACAAATGACATACAAGGGAACCCCAATAAGGTTATCAGCAGATTTTCCAGCTGAAACTCTACAGGCCAGAAGGGAGTGGCATGATATACTTAATGTGATGAAAGGGAAAAACTTCCAACCAAGATTGCTTTACCCTGCAAGGCTCACATTCAGATTTGAGGGAGAGATCAGAACCTTTACAGATAAGCAAAAGCTAAGAGATTTCTGCAACACTAAACCAGCTTTACAACAAATCTTAAAGGAACTTCT
>PVHT020000531.1:171573-186714 GCA_004024745.2 Catagonus wagneri | reverse complement strand
AAAGCAGTGCTAAGAGGAAAGTATATAGCAATACAAGCCAACCTCAGGAAACAAGAAAAAGCTCAAATAAACAACCTAACTTTACATCCAAAGCAGCTAGAGAGGGAAGAAGCCAGGTCATGGAAACAACCTAAATGCCCATCGACAGAGGAGTGGATAGGGAAGATATGGTACATACACATAATGGAATATTACTCAGACATTAAAAGGAACAGAATAACATTTATAGCAACATGGATGAACCTAGAAATTATCATACGAAGTGGAACCAGTCAGACAATTAGACAGCAACACCCAATGCTACCGCTTACATGTGGAAACTAAAGAGACACAATGAACATCTTTGAAGAATAGACAATGACTCACAGATTTTGGAAAACCCTGGTTTTTCAAATAAGACAATCTGGGGGTGGGGGGATGCACTGTGGGTTTGGGACACAAAATCTATCGTATCGATTTATGATCTTTGTACACCTATAACTGAAATAAAATGCATTGTTAATATGAAAAAAAAAACAAAAACAAAAAAAAGAACTGTGAGACAATAAATTTCTGTTGGAGTTCCTGTTGTGGCCCAGCAGGTTAAGACTCCTGCTAGTATCTACGAGGATGTGGGTTTGACCCCTGGCCTTGATCAGAGGGTTAAGAGTCTGGCATTGCCATGAGTCATGGTGTAGACATGGTTCGGATTCCAGGTGGCTGTGGCTGTGGCTGTGGTGTAGGCCGGCAGCTGCAGCTCTGATTCAACACCCCCCATCCCCCAGCCTGGGAACCTCCCTATGCTGCGGGTGTGGCCCTAAAAAGACATACAGAAAGAAAGAGAGAGAGAGAAGGAAGGAAGGAAGGAAGGAAGGAAGGAAGGAAGGAAGGAAGGAAGGAAGGGAGGGAGGGAGGGAGGGGAAGGAAGGAAGGAAGGGAGGGAGAGAGAGAGGATGGAAGAAGGAAAGAAGGGGAAGGAAGGAAAGAAGGAAGAAAGGGAGAGAGAGGAAGGAAGGAAGGAAGGAAGGAAGGAAGGAAGGGAGGAAGGAAAGGGAAGGAAGGAAGGGAAAATTTCTGTTAAACCACCAAATCCATAGCATTTTCTCATGGCAACCTAAGCAAACTAAGACAGAGACGATTTGCATCAGGAAAAAAGGGAGCCGTCTGGGGAGGAGGAAAAGGAAGCATGTCCCATTGCAGTCCTTCCAGATTGCATCAGCCTGTTTGGCGGGAGACCCTGAACTGGCTCCCAAGCTAGAGTGGGGGTTCAGAGCCCTCAGCAGACAGAGTCTCTCTCCCTGGCACGTCTCCCCCTTTCCGGCCCCCTCGCTGTGAGCTGCTCTACAAGCAGCCCGTGGCTCAGCCAGCCCTTGGCTGTGGTTACCAACCGGGTCTGTCCAGAGCACTTAGGGACACCAGGAGCCTCTGGAGGACACGGACCCAGAGGGAGAGAGAAAGGGCCAAAGACGACTGATGAACCGATGCTCAGGTTGGCGTCCAGCTGGCAGGAAGGTGCCCAGGAAAGCCAGGAGGGGGCCTTGGGCTGGCGCCCAGATCTGGGGAGGGAGGGACTGTTCACCGTTCCCAGTGCACCGAGTCCTGAAGTCTCCCTCCCCCACCAACAGGAAAGGCAGCCACAGCCCCCCGGGCTGGACTCAGGGGCACAACCTACACCTTCCTCTACTGTCTAGGATGTTCAAACACAAGAAAAAAAAAAGAAAAGGAAAGAAAAATGCCCCTGCGACGACTGACATGGGGGAAGCAAACAGGGTTAATAATCACTTTTGTTAAATTTTCAAAGTTTTTTGGGGGAGCGTCCATTGTGGCTTAGCGGGTTATGAACCCAACTAGTACCCATGAGGACTCAGTCCATCCCTGGCTTCGCTCAGTGGGTTAAGGATCCGGCGTTGCTGTGAGCTGTGGTGTAGGTTGCAGATGTGGCTTGGATCCCGCGTTACTGTGGCTGTGGTGTAGGCTGGCAGCTGCAGCTCCCTAGCCTGGGAATTTCCATATGTCACAGGTATGGCCCTAAAAAGCAGTAAAAAATAAATTAAAAAAAATATATATATATATATTCAAAGATATTTTTTTTATTGTGGTACAATGTAAAATATGCTATATGCCCTGTGGTACACAGAACACAAAGTGTGTCATTTTAGCCCTTGCTCACCTGCATGTTTCGGGGTACTAACTCGATTCACGGTGCTATGCAGCCATCACCACTACCTATTTCTGAAACTCTTCATCACCCCAAACAGAAATGCCGTGCCCATTACCTAATAACTCCCCTTGTTCTCCTCTTCCCCCAGCCTCCGGCAACTTCTCACTTACTTTCTAGCTCCATGAATTTGCCTCTTCTCCAAATTTCATATAGGTGGAATTACACACTCTTTGCCCTTTAGTGTCTGGCTTGCTCCACTGAGCACTGTGTTTTCAAAACTCATTGATGCTGTGACAGGTACCAGAACTACATTCCTTTTGACGGCAGAATGATATTCAATGGTGGGTATGTAAAGACCATGTTTTGTTGATCCATTCATTTGTTTTTTTGGTCTGTTTGTTTTTTGTCTTTTGTCTTTTTTAGGGCCACACCCGCGGCATATGGATGTTCCCAGGCTAGGGGTCGAATTGGAGCTACAGCTGCCGGCCTACGCCACAGCCACAGCAATGCCAGATCCGAACCGTGTCTGTGACCTACACCACAGCTCACGGCAATGCCGGATCCTTAACCCACTGAGCGAGGCCAGGGATCGAACACGCAGCCTCTTGGTTCCTAGTCAGATTCGTTTCCACTGCATCATGATGGGAACTCCTGTCCATTCATTTGTCAGTGGACACCTGTTATTGTGAACAAGGCTTACAAAGGACATTGACATACAAGTATCCATTTGAGTCCCTGTTTTAACTCTAACCTTCCCCCCCCAAGGAGTGGAGTTGCTGCATTCTATGGTGATTTTACGTTCAATCTTTTGAGTAACTGTCACACGGTTTTGATTCTATGTATTCATTTAATATTCATGTATTGACACTTCCCATAGACCAAGAATGTAGACAGAGTCTTGAGGAGTTTGCCCTCTAGTGGAGCTAAAGACACACCGTAGACAGAGGAAGAGATACGTCCACTCAAAATGAGTCCCCACTTTGCAGAACACGGCAAGTTACCAAGACTGATGATAACACGTCAATGGGATTTAAACTGCAGGCTTGAGGGACGTTTCCCTCAAGGAAAGATGCTTGATCTGGGACTTAAAGAGTGAGCAGGTGTCAGGCAGGTGAAGGCGGGAGAAGGACGGTTCTAGGGTGGATAGCATGAGTGGTCCACAGGTGGATTCGAGGGACTGAAAGAAGGCCAAGGTGGGAGCTCTCCCAGGCCGGCCTGAACGGTGCACAAGGTGTCCAGAAAGGTGGGCGGGGCCAGAACCCCCGGGGGCCTGTGGGCCACCTCAAGGACTGGAGGGGTTTCTAAAGCCAAATAGGAAGTGGCTTTACGCAGGGGATCGATGTGATCAGAAACATTTCAAAAGACCTCTTCCTTTTTTATTTTTCTTTGTACAGCCACACCTGCAGCGTATGGAAGTTCCTAGGGGTTGAATCAGAGCTGCCGGCCTACACCACAGCCACAGCAACACCAGGTCCGAGCTGCATCTGCAACCTCTGCCACAGCGTGGGGCAGCGCATCTGCCCCTTCACCCCTAGGTATTCCCTACGCACCTGGAAAAGATAAAGACCCTTTTTAAAAGCATGACCCTAAAACCATTATCCCACCTAAAATATGACAACGATTCTTTAATGTCGCCAAATAGCCAACGTTCACAGTTCCCCAACCAACATATCATTTGTCTTCACAGTTTGTCACTTGAACCAGGATCTGCACGGCGCAATGGGTTCCTTAAGTCGGCTTGAAACCAGAGGTTGCCCTCCCCCATCCACTCAAACATTCCCTCTACAAATCTATGCACCAGGCTCAGGGCGCGAGCTCCCCGCTCAGAGACCTGGAACTCCTTGTGTCCTGTGGAGACTTCCCCAGGGTCACGGTCAGAGGCTGGCTGAAGAGAAGGCAGCTGGGGGCGACATGATAAAAGCACCGAGGACCATGTGTCTAGACCAGGATCCTCTAGGATTTCTGAGAGGACGATCTGTTTGCTGTATCTCAGCTGACTTTCTTATCTCTGGAAACCACAGCCAACCAGCCAAGAGAGAAGAGACCCTGCCTGGCCGAAATCGCAGGGAAGCCAGGTTCCCCAAAGGACCTAATGGCGGGCAGGTGCCCCCACCAGGGGGATGGCACTCACAGATTTCTTTGTTTTTAATGCCTTTCCATTTTTAAATGTCTACACTGTGGAAAGAGTGTCCATCTTGGACTCATGAATGATGGACTTGGCTTCTTGTCTGATCATTCCTTCTTAATGTTCTCATTATAATTTCTCCCCTTTGGGACATCAGGCCTGGATGTTTGCATGCAAGGACTTATCTGGAGATGCAGTGGTGTCCAGGGAGGGAACAGAGGGTGCGTGTGGGGCCACATGTCTGCTGGGAGACAGGGCACCGGGAGGGGCCGTGGCAGCCACGCCCTTCAAGCTATTCTGTTTAGCATTCTTGGTGAGCTGGTACATGCAAGGCAAGCCCACAGTGCCATGCCATTTTATGCCTATTTGATCAGCAAAAATGGAGAAATCTAAGAATTCCCAGTGCTGTTGCACAATCACACCGAGGAATACTACTCAGTGGTCAAAAATGTTTATATGCCATTCTCGAAATGGCAAAACCGTAGGGATAGAGAAGAGATGAATGGCTACGGAAGGACTGGGGTGCTGGGGTGGGTTGGGGGCGAGATGCAAATGAAAATGGCTGTCGCCGTAGTTTCTCTGCAATGAGGAAACAGTTCTTGATTGTGGGGGTGGTTGCATAACACGATGTGGGACCAAACCGCATAGAATTACACACACACACAACTGAGGGTGTGTGTGAAAACTAGTGAAATCTGGATAAGGCCTACAGTCAACAGCACTGTTCCAATGCTGACTGAAGGCACACTGCCACGGACAGAGGCTGGGTGCATGTTCACATGACTCTGTGTACTATTTTTGTAACTTCCTGTGAGCACGATTATTTCTTTTTTTTCTTTTTTTCTTTTCTTCTCTTTTCTTTTCTTTTTTTTTTTTTGGTCTTTTTGCCTTATCTAGAGCCACACCAGCGGCATATGGAGGTTGCCAGGCTAGGGGTCTAACAGGAGCTGTAGCCGCCGGCCTACACCACAGACGCAGCAACGCGGGATCCGAGCCACATCTGCGACCTACACCACAGCTCATGGCAACGCCAGATCCTTAACCCATTGAGCAAGGCCAGGGATCAAACCCGCAACCTCATGGTTCCTAGTCGGATTCGTTAACCACTGGACCATGACGGGAACTCCACGATTATTTCAAGATAAGATTTTTTTTGGAAAATAAACAGTAATGAATACAGTGGCATGCCACAGTATAGATCAGCCTCGGTGATGCTATTTCACTGAAGAAAATACTCAGCAAATGAAGGCGATACTGTCTGTATAGAATTGAGACAAAGACAAATACGTGACTGACGTAAATGCAATAACACTGCACACAAAGAAAAGCAAAGAGAAATGGATACGGAGTTGAAGATAATGACGGGAGAGGAAGTCGGGGGGATGGGTTGAAAGATGAACCACCTTATGAACACCTGGTCCAGGAAAGGCTGACGCCTGCAGAATTTCGGGTTTTATTCCCTATCTCAATCGAAACTATCAGTTCGAAGGCCAGTGGCTCTCACCTTGACCCCTGTGGCCATGTCAGCAACGGAGAGGACTTCTCCTACGACCAGGCTGCGGCTGACAAAATTCTTCGTCTTCTCTGCCTGCAAACGTGACAGACCCAATGTCAAGATCTCCTTACAATTTTTCTGACTATTTAAATCAACTTTTTTAAAAACAAACAGGTGTTAATTTTACATTAAAGAAAAAAAAATTTCAACACACTAAAAGCAAGTCTTAAATTAAGAAAGAATCCCATGGAGTTCCCGTCGTGGCTCAGTGGTTAACGAATCTGACTAGGAACCATGAGGTTGCGGGTTCGATCCCTGGCCTCTCTCAGTGGGTTAAGGATCCGGCGTTGCCGTGAGCTGTGGTGTAGGTGGCAGACGCGGCTCGGATCCCGCATTGCTGTGGCTGTGGCGAAGGCCAGCGGCTACAGCTCCTGTTAGACCCCTAGCCTGGGAACCTCCATATGCCGTGGGAGCGGCCCTAGATAAGGCAAAAAAAAAAAAAAAAAGAAAGAAAGAAAGAATCCCATCACCTTTCCGAAGTCAACGTCTCCCTCCTCTTTTTAATTTTTATTTTTATAGAGCATTTTTATTTTGATAAAGCTTCAACACAGACAGTGTAGTGACAGGTTTCCTAATTGCAGAGGAAAAGAAGGGTTGCTTTGTAAAGTGTATTTCGGAGTTCCCTTTGTGGTTCAGTGGTTAACGACCCAGATCAGGATCCACGGGATAGCAGGTTCAATCCCTGGTCTCGCCCTGTGGGTTAAGGATCACCAGATGGCATGGCTGTGAGCCGTGGCGCAGACGCAGCTCAGATCCCAAGTTGCTGTAGCTGTGGCATAAGCCGGCAGCTGTAGCTCTGATTCGACTCCTAACCTGGGAACTTCCATAGGCCTTAAAAAAAAAAAGTAAATGAAATAAAAAGTATTTTCATGTTTTGGTTTTGCTTTTGTTTCAGAGGGTGGTTGAAGTGCAGCTGATTTACAATATTGCTCATCCTTATTTATTGAAGTGTGGTTGATTCACTATATTGCATTATTTCTGGTATACGGCAAAGTGATTTGGTTATACATACGTGTGTGTGTGTGTGTGTGTGTGTGTGTGTGTGTGTGTTTGCGCGTGCTTTTTCCATTATAGTTTATCACAAGGTATCAGAGTTCCCTGTGCTGTACAATGGATGCCTGCTGTTCATCTTTTATAGACAGTGGTGAACATCTGTTCATCCTTTATCCGTGTGGCCATCTGGTCTCTGACCACAGGCAAAGTAGTTGAAGACTCTTTCCTTACCCAACATGAAGTTGAAAGCACCTGCGTGGCCAGCCCCTGATGGACTCCCATCTGGCCTTGAGCTGCCTTAACCAGGTTTGTCCCCAGGCCACCCCCAGGGTCCTACATAGCGACGCAGACCCACAGCATCTCTGCACTGACGCTCGGACCAAGAGCGGACACCTGGCACAAGTCCATGCAACGATCTTGAAGTCAAGACAGAGGGTTCAAAGGCTGGGGAACATTTTGGACACAAGAAAAGCAATATACTTCACTTCCCTTTCCAACCACAGAGAGTGTCTCAAGGCTTTGATCTATTAACACCCCTGCCATCACGCCCTCCCTGGACCTTCATTCCCCTTTCCCCCCATGCTGTGCGCAGCAACCAGGAATCCCAATGCTGCAGCAGCATGCTCCTCTCCACCAGGGAGAAATGAGACTGGGGCAAGAACACTGTCGACATTTTATTTTAGGATTTCAGTGGCGGGAGGCACTTCCTCCAAGGGTAACGGGCCTCTGAGTGTGCAAATCCCAATTATCCACTGTGGGAAGTAATGCTGGCCTTCCTGGTTTGCCAGTCTCTTCGGAGATGCAGCCAACAAGGCTGGTGCTGGTTGCCCGTGTGCACGAGTGTATACAAGTGTGGTGTGCACGCGACTGTGTGCATGTGTGCACACGCGCGTGTGAAGCTGCCCCACCAGCAGCAGGAGGGACCGACATTCCTTGGATGGCTTTCAGTTTCCACCTTGGCTTAGGCTCTCTCCCCAGACACATTCTGTTTTCCCTCCCGTGGGTTTTTACAATGTTTTTCTCAAACGTCATTAATGTTATCAAACAGCAGACTGTCAAGATTTATGACTCTTATTGTGGCTCCAACCCAATGCATCTTGTATTGATTATTTCCCAAAATACCTCCAAGGCTGGAGCACAAACCATTGCCTGGCTCCAGCTCCAGCTCGTACAAGAAGGTTCCTTAGCAGCAGATAAAAAAAAAAAATATTGCAGCAGACATTTGCAGCCCCGGGGTCCTCTGTCCCATGGATTCCCCCCATCAACGCTCCTTGAGGGGCTGAGAGGGACAGGAATGCTGACCCCCGTGTAACAGATGGAAAAGCCTAGGCTCAGGGAGGTCAAAAGACTTGTCCAACCTGGGTTACCTAGTTAGTGGGCGAGCAGGAGCCAGAAAGCAGGTGTTCACACTCCTCATACGGACATCTGGTCCCCCAGCCCTCAATGCCCTTCATTGTTAAGCTGGAGAGAGGCTAGAGACTCTGGGGGGTTCAGCCTTTATGGCCAGCCCCCCTCATTCTGTATGACCAGCCTTGTCCCCAGAGCCCTTGACACCGAGGTGACCTGATGCCCAAGTGATCTTGCTAAGAGTCACCCCACCCTACATCCTTACAACAACCTCTTCCTGCCCCCTTAAACCATCTGCTCTGCCGTAGCCAAACCTACACCATCAGGAGTAAGGGAATCCTTCAGAATCTCCAGCTTTTCATGGTTTTCTTCATAGTTCGTTCTCTCCCTTTACACTGTGGACGTGTGTATCGTGAGTGGTATCCAGCTGTGATCATTTTTACTCACCAGTTTATGAAAAACTGCCAGTCACATTTGCTAAAGAACCCACCCCCAAATGTAGCCACCTTGGAGCACTATAAACGGCTTATGACAATTATTTTCCTTCCCCAGTCTCTGAATCTTTGCTGTTCCATCTGATGGGAGTTTGCCATTAATGCTCTGATGTTGATTTAAGCATTTGTTGAGGCTGGTTCATTTCAAGACATCAAGCAGAAGTTCCAGAACTGAGATGGGGATTAATCTGATCGATTTCCTCACTTTTAACACCTTTTCCACACATAAATGCTCTTTTCTTCAATTCTTCTTCCATTTTTCATCCGCTAATTGTTCTTCATTAAAGAATGTCTAATATTTTTTTTGTCTTTTTGCCTTATCTAGGGCCGCTCCCATGGCATATGGAGGTTCCCAGGCTAGGGTTCTAACAGGAGCTGTAGCCGCCGGCCTTCGCCACAGCCACAGCAACACGGGATCCAAGCCACATCTGCAACCTACACCACAGCTCACAGCAATGCCAGATCCTTAACCCAATGAGCAAGGCCAGGGATAGAACCCGCAACCTCATGGCTCCTAGTCAGACTCATTAACCACTGAGCCACGATGGGAACTCCAAAGAATGTCTAATATTGACCAGGCTCCCTTCCCATCCAATCTGCAGTCTGCTGAACTGCCCGTATTGATAATGATCACTCGACAACTAGCACATTTTTCGGCACATCTTTTTGCAATATTTCTACTGTATCAATAGCTGCCTTCATTTGCATTTCATACATTCTACCTGTATAACCATCACGCCTATTAAGATCATGGAACATTCCCATGTTCCACCCCTCGCACCAGAAAGTGCCCTCACACTCCTTTTCAGGGTCCCTGCCCCACAGGTAACCACGGCTCTCTTTTTATCAGCATTCACTAGGTTTGCCTGTTCTTGAACTTTACATAAGTAGAATCATAAGGTATGTACTCTTCTGTGTCTGTCTTCTTCTGTGCAAAGAAGGCGTTCATGCTGCCTTGTGAATCAGCAGTTCTTTCTTTCTCGTGGCTGAGTGGTTCCATCTGTGGCTGTTCCATGATGTGTCCAATCTCTTATTGATGGATATTGGGTTGTTTCCAGTCTGTGGTTATTATGAATAAAGCTGATGTCAGCATTCTCACACAAGTTTTGTTTGTGGATATATGTTTCTACAAACCCCGAGGAATGCAATGGCGGGCTGAAGGTTAGGTTTATGTTTAATAGGGTGAGGAACTGCCCCAAGTTCTGCAAAATGACTGGGCCATTTTTGCACTCCTACCAACTATATATGAGTCCTAGTTTCTCACATCCTCATCAAAATATTGTCAGTCCTTCCCATATTTAGCTGTTCTGGAGGGACCATGATGTCATCTCATTATGGTGTAAATGTGCATTTCTCAGAGGACTACAGATGCCGAGCACATTTTTATATACCTATCAGCCATTTGTGCCCTTTTATAAAGTGTCAGTTCAAGTCTTGTGCCCGTTTTTAAAATCGATTTGCTTGTCTTTTTATCATTGAGCTCTAGGAACTCTTTATATTCTGAATACAAATCCTTCGTGTCTGGATAGGATTTTTTCAGACATATGCCCTGCAAATATTCTTTCCTAGTTTGTGGACTGCCTTCTTTTTCTCTTCATGATGTCTTTTGATGAACAACAGTTTTTAATTTTGATAAAGATTAATCTACCAGGGGTTTTGTTTTTTTTTCACATGTTTGGCATTTTGAGGTGCTCCCTGAGAAACCCCTGCCTTCTCCTTTGATCTTATACAAACCTTGTAATTGTAGAATTTATGTGTAGGTTTACAATACATCTTAAATTACTGCTGTGTGTAGTGTGAGGTAGGGACCAAGGTTAACTATTTTCCCTGTGGATTTATCAGTCGTTCCAGCACCACTGAAAAGACTTTTCCTCTTCTTCTCCTTTTTTCTTGTTACAGCTGCACTTGTGGCATATGGAAGTTCCCGGGCTAAGGGTTGAGCTAGAGCTGCAGCTGCCAGCCTACCCCACAGCCACTTCAACACCAGATTTTTTTTTTTTAGGGCCGCACTCGCGGCATGTGGAGGTTCCCAGGCTAGGGGTCTAACAGGAGCTGTAGCCGCCGGCCTTCACCACAGCCACAGCACCGTGGGATCCGAGCCGCGTCTGCAACCTACACCACAGCTCACGGCAATGCTGGGTCCTTAACCCACTGAGCAAGGCCAGGGATCAAACCTGCAACCTCATGGTTCCTAATTGGATTCGTTTCCGCTGTGCCATGACGGGAACTCCTGAAACACTGGATTTGAGCCACATCTTCAATCTATGCCACATCTTGAGGCAATGCCAGACCCTTAACCCACTGAGCAAGGCCAGGGATTGAACCTGCATCCTCACGGACACTATGTTGGGTTCTCAACCCACGGAGCCACAGCCAGAACTTCTGAAAAGACTTTTATTTTTCCACTGAATTGCCTCGGCAACACTGTCCGAAAGTCAACTGCTCATATGTGTGTGGATTTAGTTCAGCACTCTCCATTCTGTCCTCTTAATTTCTGTACGGCTGCCCTTGTGCCAGTACCACAGAATCTTGAGCAGCTTTATAATAAGTCGAAATCAAATAGCGAGAGTCCTCCAAACTTGTCCTCTTTTAGAATTGCTTTAATGATTCTAGGTCTTTTTGCATTTCCATATATGTTTTTTTGAATCAGCTTGTAAATTTTGATCGAAGTACTATAATACTTTTAAAATAAGCATTAACTGAGTTCCCACTATGGCACGGTAGGTTAAGAATCCAACTGCATTGGCTCAGGTCACTGCAGAGGCAGGAGTTTAATCCCCGCCCTGACACAGAGGGTTAAGGAATCCAGCGTTGACACAGCTGCAGCATAGATCACAACTGGGACTCAGATTCAATCCCAGACCCAGGAACTTCCATATGCCGCAGGTGCAGCCTTAAAAAATAAAATAAAATAAGGGTAATGCTGTGCTTCCTTCTTCTTTCTCCACCACCAATGAGAAAACCCTCTAATGACTCCAGCTACCTTTGCAAAAAAATCCACACCTGACCCTTCCTGCTCTCTGCTGTTCCTTATTCTCTGCTGATTCTCTGCTGGGGCCACATAATGGGGTCCCTGAGCAGAGTGCCGGGGGGGGGGCGGTTGTGCAACATAGGCTGTCTGTCACCACTGTACCTCTGTCCTCCCCAGGGGCCTGAACTACTCCAGGAAAGCCCAATGCAGGAATGATGAGAGGTGACATTCCCACAGCTCGTCCAAAGACATTTTTCATCGATCACAACATTATTGCAGTATTTTGACAGTTTCGGATTTGCCAAATTCTTGCCTTAAATTTAATACCTCTTGTCTTGGCAGCACATGCTTCCTACCAAATTCCTAGCTGCCTTGGAAGTTTTTCTGGTTATTAGCGTCATCACATAATTTATCAATATTGACAGCATGTAACGGTGAATGTATCATATAGACGTCACCAGTCTGACAGATGAGCTTGCTTTGCTATTAATGCAAAGTGCATTATTTTACAGTACTTTTAATGGAAAAGAGGGGCTGGTTTTATGTCTTGCAACTTTGATGAATTTGTTTATCAGTTCTAACAGGTTTTTTTGATAAAATCTTTAGGGCTTTATTTAAGATCGTGTTGTCTGAAATCAGAGATAAGTTAATTTCCCTTTCAATTTACTCTGCTTGATTTTTATCTCCAGCATAACGACTATTTGACATAAATATGCCTTTTTGTGTGTGTGTCTTTTTAGGGCCATACCCACCACATATGGAGGTTCCCAGGCTGGGGGTCAGTCGAATCGGAGCTGTAGCCACTGGCCTATGCCACAGCCACAGCAACGCCAAATCTGAGCTGCATCTGCAACCTACACCAAAGCTCACAGCATGCCGGATCCTTCACCCAGTGAGCGAGGCTAGGGATCGAACCTTCATCTTCATGGATACTAGTCCGATTCATTTCTGCTGAACCACAACGGGAACTCCATAAATGTACTTTTTTTAATAGTTGACTGCCTGCCTTGTCTCTGAAATGTAAGCTCCAAAAAGCAAGTATTTTTTGGCCTGTTTTGTCCACTGCCTCTTGAACTTCCTCACAGAGGGTATTCAATAAATAATTATATAATGAATGAACCGCCTCACCTGGCACATAGAAGGGGCTTAGCAAATGACATGTAATAATTATTGTCATTTTTAACATAATATTTCAATGCAAGAATAATAATTATGTCTTCAAATGAGAAGTTTCCACTATGCAGAATGGTTTAGAGTGTAATCAATAAAGCTGCCCTGGAGTCTTTAGGTAGGTCCCAACTCACTCCCTGGCGCGCCCTTTCAAGTAATCCCTGTGCCCATCACAGATGACAACTCTGTTCGGGTGCCAGTCTACACAGAGGAACTTCTCTAAACTGGCGCTTGCTCTGTCCCGTCATCTCTGCTCAAATCCTTCACAGCATCCCGTGGGGCCAGGGCTGACCCGAACAGAGTGCTGGCCAAGTGGCCAGCGTCCAACTCGTGGAGCTGGAGCTGGGACAGGGCCTCCTGCCAAAGGCAGCACACAAGACAGAGCCGGGGCAGCCTGTCACGGCCCACTAGGAAAAGCCTGGGTTCCAGCAAAAACAGAAGCCGGAGGGCCAAGGGCAGAGCCAAGGCCAGGGTGTTGGAGCCAAGAACTCAGCGTGGGTCAGGAATCGGTCCTGAGAGGACGCAGAGGAGTTGGGCCTGATCACGGCACCGCTTCTGGTGGGCAGCAGGGCGGGCTTGCGTGGAACCAGCAGCAGGGCAGACTTCCTCAGCCTCTTGGCGTGTCCCGGGCTCTGCTCCTTTTCTGCGACATGCCGGTGGCTTCGGTGTAACTGCTTCCTGGGAAAGCCTGCTCCTTTTCTCAGGGCTCAGGAGGAAAGCCATGATTGTCACCCTTCCCTGACGCCTTCTAAGGTGAGCTGACTTGAGAATCTTATTCCATCCCAGATCTCAGCGTCCACCTGGTATTTCTCTAAATACAGAAACAAAAACCATCCCAAACTGACACTATCTAAACTCTGCTGGAAATAATAACCATAGTAAAATAAATATAAATACAGAGCTGCCAGTATCCTGCCAACCGCCCTTCAAGTTTGAGACAGGGGTTCGAGAAAACAGCAGTTGATTTAGACCAGCGGTGCTCAAACTTGACCGTCTCTAGACCCCTTTATACTCTTAGAAATCATCACAGATTCCAAAAAGCCTTTGTTTACACAGATTGTATCTATCACGTTACAATACTAATGATTAAAGCTGAGAATTTTTTTAATATTTATTCACTTAAAAATAACAATAATGAACCTCTCACAGGTTCGTGTAATTCTTATGAAAAACAACCATAATATCCAAACCAAAAAAAAAAAAAAACTCACTGAGAAGAATGGCATCGTTTCACATTTTTTACAAATTGTTTTAGCATCTGGCTTAATAAAAGACAGCTGGCCTCTCGTGTCTATTTCTGCACCCAGTCTGTTGCCATATGTGGATCAGGTGAAGTTTACGATGAAAATCTGGTGTCAGGCACACAGGTAGCTGGACATCTACTTTTCAGGTGGTGCCTGGAAGGGCCTTGGGTACCACTCGGAGAACCACTGGTTTAGGTGACAATGATACTGCCATGTCGACAGCTCGGGGGGGTTGATGGGACGAGGACTCACTCAGGATGGGCGAGAAGAGGGGGCGGGGTGGGGGAAGCTGCCGTGGATGGAGTGGGCGCTTCATTATCCGGACCCCTGTCCCGCCTCCTCGCCCAGCCGGGAGCAGCCTGACCTCCACGGGCTCCCTCCCGGGAAAGGCGAGTGTGGGGCCGCACCATCCCGCCGAGGCCGCCCTGAACTGTGGCGGGCAAGGGCTTGTATGAGAACCGTCTGGGGAGACAGTACTGGGTCCCTGGAAAGAAGAACGGTGTCATGGAACTAAGCCAGGACACGCGCTGGATGACCTGAGAGGTTTACATGCCCAACCCACTGGCCTGCCCAAGAGCCTGGACCGTAAGAGTTCGGAAGGCTCCCTGGGCAACTGCCACATGCGTCCTGGGGTGAGAAGCACCGGATCGGAACGCGCCCAGGAAGCAACCCACCTGGGTCTGAATCCTCCTCCACCAGTTAGAGTACAGCTCACTAACCACGTGCCCTGCGGCCAGTTACTCAGCTCCGGTCTCCTCATCTGTGAAGACCCTCAGGGACGCTTTGAATGTGAAATGAGATCAGGCGTTTAAAGCCCTTAGAGCTGGGACTGGCCCGGGATCTGTACTGAGTGTGAGCTGCGATTGGGACAGGCCATCGGCCTCCGGCAGCTTCCGGGGATGGACGTCTCTGAAGAAGGGGCCACACGGACAGGGCAGGACAAGGCACCCAACAGAGTGCCACACTGCCAGTCCCGGCACTGCCACAAAGCAGATGTCCCCACTGGGTCCTCGGTCTCCTTGTCTGGAAATTCCGGGATTCAGAGACTTTCCCCACCAGGGCCCAGTCCTGACTCCTTAGGGAGAGAAGAGAGTCAGCCAGT
>PVHT020000531.1:88989-171473 GCA_004024745.2 Catagonus wagneri | reverse complement strand
AACTATACTGTAATTTAAAAATTATATGTAACTGGACTTCCCGTCGTGGCGTAGCGGTTAACGAATCCAACTAATAATCATGAGGTTGTGGGTTCGATCCCTGGCCTTGCTCAGTGGGTTAATAATCTGGCATTGCCGTGAGCTGGGGTATAGGTCGCAGGCGCAGCTTGGCTCCTGCGTTGCTGTGGCTGTGGTATAGACCCCGGCTATAGCTCTGATTAGACCACCAGCCTGGGAACCTCCACATGCCACGAGTGTGGCCCTAAAAAAACAAAATGACAAAAGGCAAAAAAAAAAAAATGTAACTGAAAAAAAAAGGAAATGGTGCAAGGAGATTGTTCACACTGTGTGTGTGTGTGTGTGAGTCAAGCTCAGTTACTGTTTTCCTTTTTAAGTTATTGAAACAAATCTACCTCAGATGGCAGAGGGGGGAAACACAGAGTAGAAACATCTTAAAGGCTTATCCTTGGCCTGGGGGCTGCCCGCCGAGGCGCGGGACAAAGGAGAACACCATCGTCACACATCACCTGCCGCTCCGCCCGGAAGCTCATCGCAGCATCCCCAGAAGTTTGGAGCAACACGAGGAGGGCCAAGGAAAGACGGAAGGACCCGGGATGCACTCTCAACAGCGCCGTTCAGCCACGACGCAGTATTTTCGTGGAGAGGCAGGATGAACCAGGTCACACTTCTAGAATTACTGGCTGTGGACAGCTCCTCCTGCTGTTTCCAAGGTGGAATGGGACAGCCTTCACACGCCAGTGTGCGCCGAGTCTTATGACACCCCCCCCACCACCGGGGGAGCCTGCTGCCCTGGCGACTGATGACCAATTGGCTAAATTCCCTTTAGGCTCAAGGGCTTTGGTCAACTCACGCACAGAGAAGCACCAAATGGACTGGAATGACTAAGGGAAATGAACGGCTGGGACTGCCTAGGACCAGCCCTGGGCCTCCTGCAGGAATTACACCTAACCTTTCAGGACGGAGTGGCCCAGGCTGCCGAAGACCACAGAGGGAGCCAGGAAAACAGGAATATAATTGGATCCAGGGCTTACACGCTTCACGGGGAGCAAGAGGACACAGGCTAATCCTTCAGACGCAGGGGGCCAGGCAGCCACGGGTAAACCTCATTAAAGGATCAACCCTCACATCCGGGTCTCGATTACTGACACTAAGTTAAGCCTCAGACATACTGGGCTAATTAAGAGGGCAGAGACTGGCCCCCCACATCAGGATCTTACCTTCCCACCAGCCCCATGCCAGATGCATGTGGAGGCCAGACTCTGATAAAGAAAGTATTAGGAAGCAAAGAGAGATTAGGGTTTTTATGTCTTCTTGGCTGGTTGGTTGGATGGTTGGCTAATTGGATGGTTGGCTGGTTGGATGGTTGCTTGGCAGATTGAATGGATGGATGGATGGATGGATGGATGGATGGATGGATGGATCCATGGATGCATGGATGAATGCATGGATGGCTGACTGGTTGGATGGTTGGTTGGCTGGTTGGTTACCTGGTTGGCTGGCTGACCGGCTGGCTGGTTGGCTGGTTGGTTGGTTGGTTGACTGGCTGGCTGGTTGCATTCACCTCTAAATGTACGTTCCATTGAGAGGCAATGTGCCAGCTTAAACATCTACTTTGCCAGCATGTTCTGCTTGGTAGGAGATGAGTTTTTCAGGCTTTACAGGCATGCTCACCCTCTTCTGTGGGTGTTTCCTTCCCCACACTCTCCATCTAAGTGTAGCAGTGCTGTGCCCCTGTCACCTCGAAGGAGCTGCAGGACCTCAACAGGAGGTGCCAAAGCTCTGCTGGTAATTTCTCCCTGACAAGAAGATGCTGAGCTCTCTCCTTGCCTCCTCAGGACAGCCAGCCAGCCAGCCATGGGAGGGTGGGACGGTGGCAATCTGGTCTCACACAGGGACCTCAGGCCCCCACCCCCTCTGATCCACACTCCACAGAGAAAGGACTCCCCGTGGTCTTCAGAATGGGGAAGACCCCCCTCCGCGCCCCCGCCCTCTGGGTCCCCAGCCTCTCCCTCCACAGACCACACTGGGCAAGGAGGGGCTGAGCTCACCGCAAGGTCCCTTCAGCTCCTAGGCCTCTGCTGAAGCTTATCCCCAGTTCAGACCCCTCCCCTAGGGGTCTCAAAAAGGAGTATTTTTTTTCCTCCCTAAAGTGTTAGGTTTAAGGAAGGTTTATGAAACTGAATGAAATGGACTTAAATTTGGCTAGAATTTAGAGTTCCTAACACTTGCATCACAAAGGAATCCTCTGATCACATCTTCTTTCTTCTCTTCCTTTTAATGAGGCCAAATTGGCTAAAAGAATGTACTTGCATTCAGAAGGGCAATTTTTAGACAAACAAGACTCATCTATTTGAGGCAAGTCTAAAATTCTTGAAGAGCCTGTAAAGTGAGGTCATTACATTTCTCAGATATTTGAGTTTTATACCCCAAGTAATATTTGTTTTGTGAACAATATTTCCTTTTCTTTCTTTTTTTTTTTTGTCTTTTTGACTTTTCAGGGCCGCACCCGCGGCATGTGGAAGTTCCCAGGCTAGGGGTCTAATCGGAGCTGTAGCCACCGGCCGACGCCAGAACCACAGTAACGTGGGATCGGAGCAGCGTCTGCAACCTACACCACAGCTCACAGCAACGCTGGATTCTTAACCCACTGTTCAAGGCCAGGGATCGAACCCGCAACCTCACGTTTCTAGTTGGATTCGTTAACCACTGAGTCACGACAGGAATTTCTATTTTGTGAACCAATATTTCATTACCTCTGTTGATTACCTTATTCCTAAGCCCGTGGGCTTGGAAAAACTGAATGTGGATTAGAACACAGGGTGCGGGGGGTGGGGGGGGAAGGGGGGGCAGAAAGGGAGGGTGAAGGAGGCACTCCCCCACACCCACCGCAGGGTCTGTTTCCCCCAGGGCAAAATTCATGAGCTTCCTTCCTCAAGTCACAAAAACAAGCAAAACGAAATCTTCTTCTCGCTCCGTCTCTGTCTCTCTCTCACTCACTCATACACACACAACACCCAAATAACAGTGAACCTTACCTGTTCCTGAATCGCACGCTTTAGCGGAGGTAGGCCCATGGTGAATCTCACTCTCTGAAGTGTCAAAGTTCTCATCTCCTCCAGGCTTAAATCGTACCTGTGACGAACGGACACAGAGTGTTAAGATGCGGGATTGATGGTGAGGGTGCGTGCAGCCTTTGGACCAAGAGACCTGGCCGAAGAGACATCTTTGCTGGGTCTCTCTGTGTCTCCGGTTTGATGCTGTGCATCAAAGGAGGCCACCCACTGAGAGTGGGACACGGGCTGTGTGGTCAACACAGGGGGGCAAAATGGAAGGAAAGAAAAAAAGAAAGATGACCTCTTGAGACAAGAGTCGGGCATTTCCGCTTCTGCTCGTGCCCGAGATGGGGAGATGGGAGCCACCTCTGTGGTAGCCCCAGAAGTGTCACTTAGAGTCTTCCTCAAGAGAACCTGCAGTGGGGAGCAGCGTTCTGCAGCAACTTGCAGCTGCCATTCCCTGAAGTAACCTTGGCGTTGGCCCCGGGCTGCCCTGCAGTCAGGCTGCTCCCGGCTGTGAGGAGCACGGCGGGGTTCTAGACTCACCCCCTTCGCACCCCAAAGGAGACTTCTGCCCAGCGCCCCCTTCCGGCCTCTCAGACTGTCTCACCATGGTGCTGGGCCCTTTCTTCTCCCCATTTTGCCAGGTCAGCCCGGGGCCACATACATCCTGAAGGTTCCCCCACCTCCTGCAGCCCCTCCCCCGGACCCCAGATGTTTCCCCCAGAAAGTCACTTGCACACCTAGTTCCAGCTCAGGGTCTGTTTCTCAAAGAACCTCAGTGACTCGGAAGGGGAGATTCCACGCTGCTGGCTAAAACATGTCAACACAAACGACAAGGCCCTACTGCAGAGCACAGGGAACTATATTCAGTATTTTGTAATGACCTACAATGGAAAGGAATCCAGAAAAAAAAATAGGTATGTGACTATGTCTGAGTCATTTTGCTGTGCACCAGAAACGAACACAACATTGTATATCAACTATACTCCAAGTTTAAAAAAGTCTCCTTTAGAACAGACTTGTGGTTGCCAAGGGGGAGGGGGAGGGAGTGGGATGGACTGGGGATCTGGGTTACTAGATGCAAACTATTGCACTGGGAATGGATAAGCAATGGGATCCTGCTGTATAGCACTGGGAACTGTATCTAGTCACTTGAGATGGAGAATGATGGAGGATATTGTGAGAAAAAGAAGGTGTGTGTGTGTGTGTATCTGTGTGTGTGTGTGTGACTGGGTCACTTTGCTGTACAGAGGAAATTGATAGAACACTGTAAACCAACTATAATGAGAAAAGTAAAGATCATTAATTTTAAAAAATTCTCCTTTAAAATGAAAAAATTTTTTGGAATTTCCACTGTGAGATCACTGGTGTCTCTGCAGCACCAGGACACAGGTTTGATCCTGGTACAGTGGGCCAAAGGATCCAGCACTCTAGATCCTGGGACCTCTCTAGGCCAAGGGGAGGCCAAAAAAGAAAAGAAAAAAAAAAGTGAAAAAAAATTTTTTTTAAGTTTTGGTAAAATAAAACGTTTGAACCCAAAGCACAGCCTGAGCCTGGAAGAAACCTCCCTCGGGTTTGATTCCTGACGGTCACTGACTACATGACCAACAGCACATGGCCTTTGGTCCCCAAGCCTCCATCCTCGCAACTGTAAGATGGGAGTGAGATTCCTGCATAACTTGGAGGAGGGTCATCTCATATGCTTATGCCAGGGTTTGCAGATATGCGGTAAGTGCTCCATAATATTAACTGCTGTTCGTGCTCTTATTTATTCCACCTCCTCCTTCTCGAGGGCAGGAACTGTGTCAGATCTGTTTTTTACAGGCCCAGCACCCCTACCGGGCCTGGCCGATGGGTGGCCCCATTCAGTGATAGTCGACCTTAAACTTATTTGGGTCTTCTAGTTTCACGGCAAGGTCCTGGAGACAGTGTTCCCATGGCTGTCCCAAAAGACGTGCCCACCACACATACTGTCCTGATGTCAGGTGTATTCCCACCCAGAATATAAAACACGTGAGCACAAAGGGCATGCCTTAAACTCCTGTGTAGCCCCTCAGGAGCAGGGCAGCATCTCACATTCAAACATTTTCCCTAAATACCTGCCAAACAGGCCGAACAAGAGTCAACTTGACCATCTGGACTTTCCCTCTTATTCGGGCAACAGGTAACTGAAAAATCGAAGAGGACCCAACGCAAATCCTGGAATGTGAAAGATAACCACCCCCCCAAAAAAAGGCCAAATGGCACACGGAAACTCCCCAACAGAAAATTCTTAAGATGGGACCAACACCCTTTTTCCTTTTTTTGAGTCAGAACCACTTGTGTGGATTTCAGTATAAACATTACTGCACAAAGTCAGCATTTTCCCCTAAGGAGGACAGAAAATTAAAATGCCGATTTCAGTAAAAACTGGGAGTCTGGAAAACTCACCAGATTCGAACATACAAGGAAGGCCTGCCCAAACCATCTGAATCAGGTCACGTTTGGGCAGGAGGAGGAGGAAAAAAGGACCACGGAAAAAGATCTCATAGCACAAGGGCCACGCGGTAGCAGATCTCAGGGAAGACTGGCAAAAACTCACTTGCTGAATGGGAGGTGTACACGCTGAGGAGTAAAACCTATAGATTTTTTTTTTTTTTTTTGGTAAGTAATAGAATTCACTAGTAAGTCCTAGCACGGTCTTGTTCCTACAAGTGTTCTACTTTTTAAGTCATTTTTGAAACTCTGACATGTAAACTTTGACATTTTCCATTCATTAATAAAGTGTTATATACAGTTATTTCCAAAGCTTCCCCCCCCCTTTTTTTTTTTGTCTTTTTATGGCCGAACCTGCAGCATATGGAGGATCCCAGGCTTAAGGATCGATTTGGAGCCGCAGCTGCTGGCCTGCGCCACATCCACAGCAACAGAGGATCCAAGACACGTCTGCAACCTACCTCAGAGCTCACAGCAACGCCGGATCCTTAATCCACCGAGCAAAGCCAGGGACTGAACCCGCATCCTCATGGATACTAGTTGGGTTCTTAAATCACTGAGCCACAACAGGAGCTCTCAGTTATTCAACGCTTACAAAATATCTCTGAAATTGTGTCTCTTCTCTGGAAAGTGGGAGAGAAATGGCAGTGAGCTAGCAGACAGCAGGAGGCCTGCTGGCCCCGGAGCTACAGGTTTAGGGTCAGGGTGTCGTGAAGAATCACACACACAGCCAGTGTTAGAGAGAAATAGTCTTATCTCCATGGCAGTTCCACGTTGTGAAAAGGACCTAACCTGCATCACTATCTGAGCTTCGCTTGGATCCCAACCTGAAACCCTTCTATTTCTCACACATCATTCAACTCCACATGGTACAAAAAAAGTAGCATAGAATTGATACAATGACCCTAAAAAGAGCAGCAAATCTATTTTAAAAAACCAAAAACCCTTATGAGGAAAAAAAAAGTCATTTTGTAGCAAACAAGAATTGTGACCAAATATTATCTACCTATTAAGTAAAACCAGAGGCATGTTACAACCAGCTGATGTCAGTTCCTGAGACACAACGGTTAAACATTAAAGAATTTTGTGAACTGGTTGTTATACAGAGCCATTATCAAAAATGAATTTATATGAAGTTACACTGAAATAAATTCTATTTTAACATAAAGGTAGGAATTCCCGTTGTGGCTCAGCAGGTTAAGGACCTGACATTTTATCTGTGAAAATGCGGGATCCCTGGCTTCGCTTGGTGGGTTAAGGATCCGGTATTGCTGCAAGCTGCAGTGTAGGCTGAAGATGCGACTTGGATCCAGCGTTGCTGTGGCTGTGGCGCCGGCCGGCAGCCGTAGCTCCACTTCAACCCCTGGCCCGGGAACTTCCATATGCTGCAGGTGCGGCTGTAAAAATTAATCAATTAACTAATGAATTAACTGAAAAATAATACTGAAAGCTCATCACGTCCTAATTACTATATTTTACTATGTTCTTTGGGGTATTTATGTCTGTTGGTGGAAACACTATATACAATGGAGGACTTCCGGGTTCTGTCAAGGTGCAAGAGCCCCAGTCCTCCTAGATCCAACCTCTTGCAACTAAAAATACCCTGCACATTGGACAATAAACAAGCATAGGATGACTCTGAAAAGTACACTGAAGAAGGCAGGTCACCTGGGGGAACTCAGCACTCGAGGAATAACATGCCAGCAAATTCTCCAGCTTTTTAATATGTATTCTGGCACAGACTGTCTCTGGAGGTGCATCAGGGAAGCAGGCCATGCGGGCAGGCAGTGGGGGGCGGGCAGCTGCAATCCCCACATCAGCTGGGACCCGAGGCCTTCAGATCACATGGGCCGCCAGGGAGCTTGCAAAGATGTGGGCTCGGCTGAAGTCTAACCTCAGCCTGACTCAGTGGGGCACTCCGGAGTATAAGGGGCACCACGGACTTGCCCCACGAGGTCATTATGGCCTTGCTAGTGGGTTAAAGATCCGATGTTGCTGTGAGCTATGGTGCAGGTCGCAGACGTGGCTCAGATCTGGCGTTGCTGTGGCTGTGGCATAGGCCAGCGGGTACAGATTTGATTCAGCCCCCAGCCTGGAAACTTCCATATGTCATGGGTGCGACCCTAAAAAGCAAAAAAAAAAAAAGAATTTTCTCAACAGAGACAAGTTAGACTTTTCATTATAGGTCCGTCTCTCCAACTCCCTTCCCACCCTGGCTCACAAAAATTCACTATCGGGGATGAGTATAATGTTACATGAGCATAAATAGCTATTTGTTATAGTTTTGTAACAGTGAAATATTGCAAACATCTAAAAGATCCTCAGTAGGAGAGTCATTGAGTAAAATATGATAGAGCCATAGGACAGCATATTACACAAAAAGAAAAATCTCTTTATATGCCAACATGGAGCACTTGCCAAGACATATTTTAAGTGAAAAGCGCAAAATGCAAACAAGTGAATATATTACTTTTACTGCTGCTCTACATGTTTAAAAAAAAATGGATGGGAAAGTCTACGTAGTTGCTTGATATCTGTCGGTGTTTTTTTAAATCTCTTGGTGCGCAAACCAGAAACTAATAACAGTGTTTACCTTTTGTGTGAGTGGGGCAGATGTGTGGGAAACAGGGCAGATAGGGAGCAGTACTCCACCGTATATCTTTCTGCCTTTGGAATAGGGATAAAAATAAGACCTACTCCAGAAACAGAAGTTTCCAAACTGATTCTAAATGGTACACTTAAACATAACCACTAGATGGCGCTCGATCTTCATTTCAACTGCCATCCCAAGGCATTCCTAGTGAACGAATCAAAAGCTGGATGAAGTCTTCGAAACTGTCCACCAGAAAGCTTGAACATCTGCTTATCATACTATAAATACCTAAATTCCCAAATCTTTTCAAGCAAAAAAGGTAGCCATCTCTGCAGTGGGAAAAGGGTGTTAGAAATATTACCAGCTCTGCAAACTCCCACACCACATGAATAGCTGTGCATTTTCTGTCTTTAAATATCAGACTCCACGTTTGACAAGCTTACTGGGCCACCTCAAATACTGTTTATGTAATGACAGGGTATAAATCATAAACAACGTTTTTTCGGTATTTTAACAGATATAATTTCTATTTTCTGTCTTACTGGGTCTGTAAGATATAAAGATTTGGCAAACATTATTATCCCTGTGCCTCAGATGGCAGAGAGAGGCCCTATGGAATTAAGAGACTTGGCAGGTCCTGGGTGGATGGTGTGAGATTAAGAGCTGAGCCTGGGGAGTTCCCATTGTGGCTCAATACGTGAACCTGGTATTGGCTCTGTGAGGATGTGGGTCCGATCCCTGGCCTTGCTCAGTGGGTTAAGGATCTGGTATTGCCACAAGCTGCAGAATAGGTCACAGATGTGGCTCGGATCTGGCCTTGCTGTCTGTGATGTAGGCTGGCAGCTGCAGCTCCAATTCAACCCCTAGCATGGGAACTTCCATATGCCACAGGTGCAGCTCTAAAGAGAAAAAAGAAAAAAAAAAGTCTGGGCCCCATGTGCTGGGGGGCACCTTGGGGACAGCTGTGGGGTTGGTAATGGAGCACAGAGAGGCCTGGCCCTATCCCTAGCAGTTCCACCATCATCTGACTTGTCTATTGGTGGTCTGTGTGGATTTAGTTTTTAAAAATTACTAAATTTTTTCAAATTAAAAATGTTTAATTACTAAAATTACTAAAAATTACTAATTACTTGTTCCATTACTAAGAACAAGCCTGAAAACCTCTGAGCTAGGATATGCCACGAACAAGAACCAAAGCAAAGGATACTGATTTCACCAGGTACAGAGTGTGGGCATCCAGCATGATCAAGACGATGCCTCACTGAGAAGTCTCATATGTGGAATTAGGACCAAACCACAAGATACAAACAAACAAAAAAAAATTAAGTGAATCATAAATACCTACTAGAGAGTCTAAAATAGAAGATGCAGAGAAACAGAATATCTCATCCACTGGTGGTGGGAATTTAAAAAAAAAGGTACAGCCACTCACAATGGAAAAGTTTGACAGTGTCTTAGGAGGTTAAACATACACTCATCCTATAATTCAGCAATTCCTCTCCTAGGTATTTACCCAGGAGAAAGGAAACCCTGTTTATATAAACATTTAGACATGAATGTTTATAGCAACTTTATTTGCAATCGCCAAAAACTAGACACAACACAAATGTCCCTTGACTGGGGAAAAGATAAACTGGGGTACATCCATACAATGGAATACTACGCAGCAATAAAAAATAGTGAACTACTGATACACTCCACAACTTGGGTGGATCTCAAAGCACTGGGCTGAGTGGAAAAAAAAAAAAGCCAGTCTCAAAAGATTACCTATTATAGGATTCCAAGTTTATAACATTCTCAAAATGACTGAATTATAGTAATGAAGTTCAGATCAGTGGCTGCCAGGGGTTGCGACTGTGAGGATAATCTGACTCTAAAAAGGAAATACAGGAAGTTTCCCTGTGATGATGGAATAGTTCTGTATCCTCATGGTGGTGGCGGGTTACACGTGTGAACTACACACCCACACCCACACACAAATAAAAAAAAAAAGATTCGGACACTTCACAGAAGATGTGCAAATGACCAATAAGCACGAGAGAGAAAATGTTCAACATCATTAGTGACCATGGAAATGCAAATGAAGACCACAGGAAGATAGCTTTAAAAAACACAAAAGCTTTTCATGCCGAGCCTGTAATCTATATGTTAAAATGTTAACGAGAATGTGGAGCAACTAAAACTCCCACGTTTTGTTGTGAAAATGGAAAACAGTACAATTGCTTTGGGAAAAGTTTCTGTTGGTTTCTCATAACACTAAACATACACCTATTCGTACCAACCAATTACACTCCTAGTATTTACCCAAGAGAAGCAAAATGTTCATGAGAATTCTTGTAGAGGAGTGTTCATATCAGGTTTACTCATAATAGTCCCAGACTGGAAAGGGCCCCAGCATCCATCACTAAGAGAACAGATAAACTATGGTCTAGTCCTAAAATGGAATATTACTTAGCAATCAAAAGGAATGCACTACTGATACACGTAAATGACATGTATTCATCCAGAAAATATTCTACTGGGCTCTCTTGGATCACTTGCTCTGGAGGAAGCCAGCTGCCATGACAGGAGGACACTCAAGTAGCTTTGCAGAGAGGTCCATGTGGGGAAATACTGAGGCCTCCTGCCAACAGCCCTGTGGGGGCACCGCCGTGGGGTGGAGCTTCTTGCCCCATCAAGCCCCCAGAGGGTGGAGCTTAACTAACCACAGGCACCGCGTCCATCCCTGCTGCACTAAATGACTTGCTTCCAAAGGAAAGAGAGGAATCTGATAACCACTACCATGCCCAGTGATCAAGGTTAACACCGCCAGTGATGGGCCATGCTGACAGGACGTACCCCATGACATGATATATGAAAAGATATGGTATATGCTACATGGTGTATGGTACGGTGTGATGTGATATATTATGTGATATGATGTGATATAGCATATGATGTGATATATGATGTGATGTGATGTACATGATGTGATGTGATATCATGTGATGTGATTCAGATGATAAGGTGTGATATGTGATACAATGTGATACATACGATGTGATAGGATGTGAGAAAGGCACTGCCCCTCGTACATTTTCCCGAAACCCATAACCTCAGCCTAAATATGAGAAAAACATCAGACAACGCCTACTTAGGGACATTCAATAAAACACTGAACCGATATTTTTCAGAAATGTCAAGGTCATGAAAAACTGGGAAAGACTGAGGGACTGTCACAGTCCAAGGAGCCATGACAACAAAATCTGTGGTGTCCTGGATGGGCTCCTGGAGGAGAAAGAGGCCACCATTGGGAAAACCGAGGAAACCTAAGTAAAGTCTAGAGTTTAATTCATAGTAACATATTGTTGCCGCCTTCTTCATTTTGACGAATATACCGTGGTTCTACAAGATGTTAACGACAGGGGAAATTTGCTGAGGGAAAGGGGAATTCTCTGTTTTATCTCTGCAACTTACCTGTAAGTTGGAAATTATTCTAAAATAAAAAGTCCACTTTAAAAAGAGATAATAATGGAGTTCCCGTTGTAGCTCAGAGGAAATGAATCTGACTAGCATCCATGAGGATGCAGGTTCGACCCCTGGCCTAGCTCAGTCAGTTAAGGACCCGGCGTTGCCTCAAGCTGTGGTATAGGTTGCAGACGGCTTGGATTGGACATTGCTGTGGCTGTGGTGTGGGCTGGCATCTACAGCTCGGACTTGACCCCTAGCCTGGGAACCCCCATATGCCACAGATGTGGCCCTAAAAAGCCAAAATAAAAAGAGAGAGACAACAAGCAAGGTGACATCAACATTAAAAAAGATCTTTGTGTGTTAAAACACACACAAAGAAGATGTGGTACGTATATATACAATGGACTATTACTCAGCCATAAAAAGAATGAAATAATGCCAGCCACATGGATGGACCTAGAGATATCATACTAGGTGAAGTAGGTCTGACAGAGAAAGAAAATTGTTATATGATATCATGTATATGTGGAATCTAATTTTAAAATGATACAAAAGAACTTATTTACAAAACAGAAACAAAACAGATTTCAAAATCAAACTTATCGGCTCCCAAAAGGGAAACATGGGAGACAGAGATAAAGAAGCAGGTTGGTGTTAACATATACATGCTGCTATTTATAAAACAGATAACTAACAAGGACCTACAGTACAGCACAGGGAAGCCTACACAATATTCTGTAATAACCTACGTGGGGAAAAAATAAAAAAGAATGAATATATATACCCACATATATGTATGTATAATGGATTCACTTTGCTGTACGCCTGAAACTAACATAACATTGTAAGCCAATCATACTCCAATAAAATTTAAATGCACACACATACACACAAAGCACTTTTAAAAAGCAGTGGTGTTTTTCTCCTACTCTAAGTCAAAATCAGCATTTTTTAAAAGCAGCAGTGTTTTTCTCTTATTCTACATCAAAATCAGCACTTTCGTAAAACAGTGGTGTTTTTCTCTTACTCTAAATCAAAATTAGCTTTGGGCTGGGGGAAGCAAGCTTCAGATACCAAACCTGAGGGCCCTTGTGACAATGAACATCCTTGGCACCTAAGCCTTGGAGCCACGAGACCCCAGGCAGCATGGACATTCTGGAATCAAATACTGGCAAGACCTTGAAAACCAACCCTGGTTTCCCAGGAAGGCTCTGCTTCAAGAACCCACACCTCTGTCCTGGTCTCTGTGGTTACTTGCTTAGGGGGACACCTGCTCGGCCCAGGATAAGCTCCCTCCATCCCTCTCTTCCCTTTGGAAACAGCAGGAATCAAAAATACTCCATGGCCAAGCCGGGTGCCCCCCAACTGGTAGCACTCGGACCGATGAAAGGTGGCCATGAAGAAGGGCTCCCCTAGGGAGCACGGGGCCCCTCCGCCTTCTAGCAAACACTACGATCACACCTCAACCTCGGACACCCCCAACCTCGACACCACCCCGTGAGCCCCACAGGCAGCCCGGCTGAGTAGATGGTGAATGAAACAGAAACTGTTGAATCATCTTGCGGTAACCGTCAAAGGCTGCAGGCCCCGCGCCAGCAGGTGCCTGAGAAAAGGCAAAGGGGAGCGTGGTTTCTAAGCACCGCGGTTTGACTCTAGCTGTGAAGTTCCCTCCGCGCCGGGGAGGCTGACGGGCAAAGTCGCCGGAAGAAAGGCTATGAGCACGGAGAGGAAAGGGGGGAAGATGAAGGAAAGCGCACCCCCCACACACACCCCACAAAAGCCTCTCGGGAATCCCTGCAGGAGGCAGTTCCAGTCCCCAGCCCTGCATCCCGGGCTCCAGGGACCGAGCGACCACGAGGAAGGGAGCTTCCTTCTCCATCCCAGCTTCCCCCTTCCTTCTTCGAGTTTCCTTAAGTGCCTGCATCTAAATACCAAAAACCGAAAGCAAGCCAGCCTGTTCCCACCTTCAAAGGGCTCAGCAGGGAAGACAGAGCCGGAGGAGGCCCCCTAGGAAGTTCACAGTTATCCTTAGACCTCAGGTGGCTGGGCAGCCGGTCCGGGAATGCAAAGCCTTTGGCTGGGCGATTACCTTTACTTGCTCCGGGCGGCTGGGAGGCGCTGCAGGAGCCGCGAGAAGGCAGAGCGTGGAGAACCCAGGCGCTCTGCAGGGTCCGCTGAGAAGTGGGGTGTCTGTGGGCAGAGGGAGGAAGTCCCGGGAGGGAGGGAGGGAGCGGGGCGGGGAGGGAAGGAGGAAAGGGTTGGAAGGGAGCAGGAAGGAAGCCAAGGGGCAGATAGGGCCTAGACGGAACAGATACCATCTCCTGAGACAGAAACACAAACTATCACCACCCTCTGGACTGACTGCCTCTGTGCCGGTGAAGGCGCACATGGCAGGTGCTGCTGCTGGCTCTTCCGCCCAGGATCCTGGGGGTGCGGCATCAGCTCAGCCCGGGGGCAGCTCCTGATTGGTCCAGGCTACCATGGGGATGTCAACCTCCAGGACGGTGATTGGTTCAGAAATGAGACTTAAGGCTTCCAACAAGGGGGAGGGTGACTTTTCAAGGTGCCCATGGGAGATGCTGAGACTGGAGAGGCACCTGAGAGCTGAGAAAGCAGTGATGGGTCCGCAGCACCAACAGTTCGGGGTGTTGGAGGACACCCAGCCTTGGGGTCTAAGGTGTAACCGGGCCTTGCCTCCCTCCTGAGGCCACACGCTGACCACGGGACCTGGCATCTGCTGGCTTGTACGGCTCCTTGCTTCCAACTGTAGTGACGCTGCTGGTCACCCAAAGGACGGCTTTGGTGGAACAGCACTGTGCACAAACTCTGCAGTGGGGGATCTGGAGCGGAAAGCCATCATGCTTGACAGGTCCATTCGCCAGGTGTGGGGCAAGCAGCTCCGCGAGTCAACCACGCATGGGGGCCAGGTCCCTGCTAGACTGGGAAACCTACCTGTCCATTTACAGGTAAACGGGAACAGGGAAGATGGCCGTGGAGATTCCCTCAGGGGTCAGTGACCACCTGGCCTGGGGTCCCCGAAGGGCCAAGAGGAGATCGAGTCACCCGTCTCCCATGACAGCCAGGAGGAGACGGGGAGAGACTCTGGGGGCCCGGGGGTCTCCCGTGATGTCTGAGCTCTCACAGGAAGCCCACAGAGAGCGCCAAAAGAGTCAGAGGTTTACAGAGGTCCATGCAGCCATCGCCGTGAAGAGGGGGACCCCACGGTTGCCCTTTGTCACGGTCATAACCACGTAGATCCTGGGATGGACCCACCTGCAAAGTCTCGTTCACAGAGGGAGACCAGAGTCGTCAGCTTGGACGTCTGAAGTGAACTTAGAAAATCAAGGGTTGCTATGGAAACTCAGTGCAACCCAGTAAATAAAAACATATACACACTAACGGGAGGTGACAGGAGACTCTCTGCTCCCCAGCAGGGTGGGAAAGGGGCAGGGACAGCGGGACGGCACCCTGAGAACAGCCCGCAGTTCTGAGATCTCATGACACAGCCAGAAGGGCTTTGGTTAGAAAATGGCCTGATTGCCTCACAAATCGAAGCCCCAACCCAAGGCATGGAGGAATCAGCACCGGGACTCCCCATCTCTCTACACGGATGTTGGCCCCTCGTGTGCCTAACGTTTCCTTTTGGAATCAGTCAGCAAGTCTCTGCCCATAAAAGCCAACGTACTGCCTGGCTTCAGATCAAAGTCATGGCCAGAGGAAGGTGGAGGGAACTTAACAGGCAGTGGCCGAACTTCCCATTCAAGGTAGAAATGCCTGGGAGTTCTCTTCGTGGCTCAGTGGTTAACTAACCCGACTAAGATCCATGAGGATGCAGGTTCAATCCCTGGCCTCGCTCAGTGGGTTAAGGATCTGGCGTGGCTGTGGCTGTGGCGTAGGCTGGCAGCTACAGCTCCGATTTGACCCCTAGCTTGGGAACCTCCCTATGCCATGGGTGTGGCCCTAAAAAATAAAAGAGACAAAAACAAGGTAGAAATGCCTGACCTTGCTTCCCAGGTGCTCCATCGAGACGTACTTTACTCGCTACAAGGACCCAGAGACTCAGGGAGAAGCCAGGAGGGGTGCCCAGTGCACTGTTTCCACACATTCTGGGCCACATCACCCCCCTTTGTCATTAGCAGCCTCCCACCGCCTCCCCAACCACAGGGTGACATCACGGAAAAGCAGTGGTCAGCTGGGCCAGGCCTAGAGTCAAGAAGAGTCCCTTCCTCCCAGCCTGGCTGCTCTGAAGGCTACGAGGTGGCCAGGGTCTGTCTGGACGTGAGGAGGGTGGAGCTGAGGAGCCCTGGCAGTGTCACCGCCACTCCTGTGCCTCTGCACCAGAAGCCAAGGTGAGCTGTGCTTCCGTCTCTGCAACTGAAACAAAACTGAAATGAAAGCAAACTCACTGGGGTGTTTTTGGTGCCCCTCAGCCAAAGTTTGGTTGAACTCCAACTCACAGTGGCCTGAACAGTAAAGGGGACATACTACTTCACGGAACAGGGGAGGCAGGGCACGCGGCAGGGCTTCAGGGCACCTAGTCTGTGTGTCCTCCAAACGTGGTGTCTCTCCACCCTGCCTCTGTGAGTCCCTTCCTCCTAGGACTGGCTTCCCTCTTGGTGACAAAATGGCTGCACCCTGGCCAGCCTCACATTCAGACTCCACCCTGTCCAAAACGAGAGGACGTGCCCATCTGGCAGATCTCTCAAATGAGCAAGGAAGCCTCTTTCCCGGGAGCACCCAGAACCCTGCCCCCTCCTATTTCATTGGCCTAAATCAGACCACGAGACCCTTCCTGAACCAGCCAGAGAAGCCAGAAAGCCAGGCACTGGTGGCTTCCTCGGGGCTACGAGTCAATCCAAACTTCGTCAGGGTAGGGGATCAATGAGGTGACTAGTCCACTCCCCCCGAATTACACAGCCTGTGGGCGAGGGTCGCGTGCCCAGCTGAAAACCCAGAGAGCACGGGGAAGGGGCGTGATGTGAGGACAAATCCGGACTTCATTAACACGACGGCAAATGAGGATGCCAGAGATGACTACTGCACGCTCTCCTCTAAGGGAAAGTCTCACAGTTTATGGTTCTCAAACCTTGCAAACCCCACCCATTCACTGTGTCTTCTCCTCTCTGAATTTCTCACCAAAACTCTCCCTTTTTTTTTTTTTTTTTTGTCTTTTTGCCTTATCTAGGGCTGTACCCACGGCATATGGAGGTTCCCAGGCTAGGGGTCTAACAGGAGCTGTAGCCACCGGCCTACACCACAGCCACAGCCACGCGGGATTCGTGCCGCATCTGCAACCTACACCACAGCTCATGGCAACGCCAGATCCTTAGCCCACTGAGCAAGGCCAGGGATCGAACCTGCAACCTCATGGTTCCTAATCGGATTTGTTAACCACTGAGCCACGACAGGAACTCCCAAAACTCTCTCTTCTTAAACTTCAGTCTTACCTGTCATCTTTGAGAGTTAAATGGATGATCGAATATGGAAACTGCAACTGGCTGCACTCCTTGGGTACAGCCCCGCGAGGGTGAAGTAAGACCACTCATTCTCTTGACCTTTTAGACAGGAGTTGTAGCTCCTTTCCTTAGATCTCTCTCTCTCTTCTCTCTCTCTCTCCCTCTCCCTTTATTCTGCAGAGAGATCCCTTGATTAGTTTTTGGTTTCCTTTTCTTCCAACTGTGGGTCCCACCAGAAAACAATGCTGCCTTCTACAACTGCAACTAGGAGACCACACCGTCTTAGTCATCATCTTAAAACCATGATAAATGCATTCACTCAGCAGGAGGAATGATTCAACATATCACTCAGCATAATGACAGTAACTTACAGCCCCACCCACACGCCCCCTCCATCAAGCTGCATCCTCCTCCAACCCTCTCGAATCTTGGTGGAGCATTCCTTTGCTTTCATTGCACAGCTTCTCACATATTCAGGCATGTCTAATGAGTATATTGGCTGTATGTATGCTAACTTTTTTTTTTTAAAGAGGAGAATCGGCACCCCAGTGTTCACAGCAGCACTGTTGACAATAGCCAAGAAATGGAAATAACCTAAATGTTCACTGACAGATGATCGGATTAAGATGTGGTACATATATGTAAGGGAATACTACTCAGCCATAAAAGAGAAGCAAACAATGCCATTTGCACCAACAAGGATGGACCTAGGGATTATTACGCTAAGTGAAGTAAGCCAGAATAAGACAAATCTTACACATCAGTTATATGTGGAGTCTAAAAAAAAACCCACAAATCAACTTATTTACAAGACAGAAATAGACTCATAGACATAGAAAAAAACTTACAGTTACCAGAGGAGAAAGGGGAGGTGGGAGGATAAAATGGGAGTATGGGATTAACAGATGCACCCCACTATATATAAAATAAGTAAACAACAAGGCCTTACTGTACAGCACAGGGAATTATATTCAATATCTTGTAATAACCTAAAATGGAAGGGAATCTGAGGCTGTACCCCAGAAACTAACACAATACTGTAAATCAACTATAGTTTAATAAATACATTTAAAAAAATTTTAAAGGGCGAATCAGGCTGCATAGGATCTAAGACCAAAGATGACATTGGCTTATGAGAGCCACGACCACAGCTCTCATTCACACAAAGGCATCAGCTGGCAGTGCAGCAGTGGGTACGGGTGGGTCCAAAGGAGAATGGACACTGCCACCAATGGACACTTGGTGGTAATGAGAGGCCAGACCCGCGGTGCAGCTGCTACATTCAAATCCCCACTGTGCTTCTTAAGGCCTCAGTGATCATCCATGAAATGGGGATAATAGCACCCAAACCACAGGGCTTCTGTGATCAGAAGTAACTACACTTGAATGGCACCTCATGCCTATATCACATCTTTGAGCATCTTTTCATGTGTCTGTTAGCCATCTGTATGTCTTCTTTGGAAAAATGTCTACTCTGGTCTTCTGCCCCCTCCCTTCTTCTCACTTTTTAGGGCTGTACCCATGATATATGGAAGTTCCCAGGCTAGGGGTCAAATAGGAGCTGCAGCTGCATGCCTACACCACAACCAGAGCAATGCAGGATCTGAGCCACGTCTGTGACCTACATCACAGCTCACGGCAACACCAGATCCCCAACCCACTAAGCTTGACCAGGCATCAAACAGGAATCCTTATGGATACTAGTCAGATTCATTTCCCCTGAGCCACAATGGGAACTCCCTGCCCATTTTTTAATTGGGTTGTGTATGTGGGGGGGGTTGATATTGAGTTGTATGAGCTGTTTATATATTTTGGATATTATTAACCCCTTGCTGGTCATATGATTTGCAAAGATTTTCTCCTATTCAGTAGGTTGTCTTTTTGGCTTAAGGTTCCTCCATGTCTTTTCATGGCTTAATACCCATTTCTTTTTCTCACTGAATAATATTCAGTTGTCTGAATATAACAGAGTTTATTTATCCATTTACCTATTGAAAGGTATTTGGGTGATTCCAAATTCAGGCAATTATAAGTAATGCTACTGTAAACATCTGCATTCAGGTTTTTGTGTGGCATTTTCAACTCTTTGGGGTAAATACCAAGGAGTAGAGTTGCTGGATCATTTACGAAAAAAATATTTTGGTTTTCCAAGAAACCTCCACACTGTCTTTCAAAGTATCTGTACTAATTTGCATTCCCATCGCAGTGAATGAGTTCCTGTCACTCCACATCCTCATGAGCACTGAATGTTGTCAGTGTTCCAGATCTGACCGTTTTAATAGGTGCATCGTATTATCTCATCTTAGCTTTAATGTGCATTTCCCTGATGACATATGATGTGGAGCACCTTCACACACGCTTACGTTCCATCTACAGATCTTCTTTGGTGAGGGGTCTGTTAAGGTCTTTGGCCCATTTTAATTAAGTTGTTTGTCTTCTGCTGCTGAGTTTTAAGAGTTCTTCATCAGATGTGTCTTTAGACCACGGTCCTTTATCAGATGTGTCTTTTGCCAATATGTTCTCCCAGTCTGTGACTTGTCTCCTCCATCTGCTGACATTGTCTTTCTCGGCACAGAAGTTTTTAATTCTATTGAAGTCCAGCTTATTCACTCCTTCTTTCCTGGATTGAGCTTTGCGTATTATAGCTAAAAAAAGTCATGCTTCAAAGTACTTCAAAGTAAGTCTTTAGGTCAAGTAGTGTCAGTTCCCCAATTTTGTTCTTCTCTTTTAACATTATGTTGGCAATTCTGGGTTTTTTTCGTTTTGTTTTGTTTGTTTTTGCCTTACCATAAAAACCTTAGAATTAGTTTGTCAAAATCCACAAAAGATGCTGGGATTTTAATTGGCTTTGCACTGAATCTATAGATCAACTCGGAGACAACTGATAGTTTGAGAATACTGAATCTTCGTATCCATGAACATGGACTATCTCTGTCTATTCAGTCCTTCTTTGATTTTGTTCATCAGAATTTTGTCTTTTTCCGCATATAGACTTTCTGCATACCACTTGAACACTTACTTCATAATGTAAGTTAACAGAAAAATCAGCAAATTCTTGGAAAACAAATGAGAACAACCATCATGACTAGTTAAGAAAAAGAAGTGTGTTCTAGGAGAAGAAGTAGGGGTTTGGGAGCCAGAAGGCCCAGCTCCACTGCCACCTCACCACATGACCTGAGACAAAACAAACTGGATAGGACTGCATGACTTTGCAGGAAAATGCCTGTGTTTTTCAAACAGAAACTATCTGCCTGATATAGCCATATAACGGAGCATTATTCAACCATGAAAAGGAACCATGTAGATGACATGCTACATCTTGGCTGAACCTCAGAAACATCATGCTAAGTAAAAGACAGCAGGTTGAAATGGTCACATATTGTCATACTGCATGACTCCTTTTATATGAGAGGTCCAGAACAGGCAAATCCATAGAGTCATAAAGTAGATTAGTGGTACCAGAGGATGAGGTGAGGGGAGAATTGGAGGGGTGAATAATTAATGAGCACATGATATTTTTCTGGGGTAATAGAAAAGCTTAGGAACCAGATAGAAGTGGTGGTTGAACAACGTTGGTTCCACACGAAACACCACTGAATCGTATGTTTGTAAATGGTTAATTGTATGTGACATGAATGTCACCTCAGTGAAAGAGGGGAAGCACGGAGGAGGGAAGGGAGGGAGGGACGAAGAGAGGGAGGGAGGGAGGACCAGCCTGGACGTTTACTGCAGGGATGTCATCGTGGGCTCTCCCCCACATTCAGGCCATCTTGACAGCCAAGTCACACCCATGTTTCTCAGTGAACCTGCTGGCATTTGGGGTAGGACTCTCTTCTCTGAGAGGTCACTTCACACCCATCAGAAGCAGCAAATGCCAGCAGCACCTTCACTCATGGTGATGACCCGAACACACCCCACCTACTTCCCTCCTGCCCCTAGAGGACAGCACTGCCCCAGTAGTAGAAACACTGGCCCTCGGGGTCCAGCAGCCCAGTGGTCAGAGCCCAGGCTCTGGGCCCTAACCCCCCCCCCCAATCTCTACCCCTTGGATCCTGTCTCTCCCACCTGCTGATGACTTTGGGCAAATCACTAACATCTATATGTCCCCATTTCTACCTGTGGAGAACAAGTGAAATAGTACCAACTTCCTAGGGGTACTGTAAGAACTCAATAGTTAATACACAGAAAAAAAAAAAAAGTCTGGCACAGAGTACATGCTCAATGAATTTAAATAATGTTATTGTTATTGAGTGAAGGAAAGCCCCAAACCTCTGTGTGCTACAAAGGAAAACCGGGGACATGCCCAAAACTCACCTGCCTGTGTTTCCTCACTTTTTAACACCCACATTCTAGAAGTGGCTATTAAGACACTCAGGTGAGTGGAGTGAGGAAGGGACCCCAGAAGCTCCACCACGCAAGAAAATCAGGGCCTAAGGCATCAAGGAGCCCCCAAAACCTCTTCCCTATCCAGCAGATCAAGTTATTATTATCACCCAAGAACTTCTTGCCAAGGGAAGAGGTGAAAGAAGAAAATTTTCTCTATTTATGGTCAACAGTGTTTTCTCAAGGGTACCATTATTTTTTTTTAAGGTTGGGGAAAGGTTATCGAAGAGGCTGGCATGCCCTTCAATACAAAGCATCACTCTCACTGTTCTGATGGCTGTATCTGGGAGGAGATCATCTCTTGAATATTTCTAGAGCTTCTCCAGAATTGTCCATATCAAAAGTATGCTTTCTTTTTCTTTCTTTTTTTTTTTTTTTTTTGTCTTTTTAGGGCTGCACCCTTGGCACACGAATTCCCAGGCTAGTAGTAGAATCAGAGATGCAGCTGCCGGCCTTCACCACAGCCATGGCAACTCAGATCTGATCCTCGACTGCAACGTATACCACAGATCAAAGTAATGCCAGATCCTTAACCCACTGAGCAAGGCCAGGGATCAAACCCGGGTCCTGATGGACACCAGTCGGGTTGGTTACCCCTGAGCCATAGCTGGAACTCCAAGAACAAGCTTTATTTTTGTGTGATTTTTTTTTTTTAAATCCTTAGACTACCATTATTTTAGGTGGTGCACACCAACAGCTGTCCCCACCCCTAGAATCCTCTCCTCACCGTGCTGTGTCTCCTTTCAGGACCAGACACCCTGTGAACTGTGTCTCTACTGTTTATGACACAGGCAGGGGGCAAAGACTGCGACCAGGGCCCGGAAGAACGCTGTCCCTTGCAGGTTTCTGAGACCAATTAGTGAGAAAACACACACACCTCTCTCTGCCTCTCTGTTCTCCCAGGGCTGATAGCAGACACTTGAAAAACTCAGGGCCCAGCTCCATCCCTCCCTCACCATCCTTGGGCTTGTACTCAGTGACAGGGAAGCAAGAGGATGACTAGGAGTTCTCTCTGGATGCAGCGGGTTAAGGATCTGGCCTTGTCATTGCAGCAGTTTGGGTTAGCTCGGGTTGCCGTTGTTGTGTGGGTGCAATTCCTGACCCAGGAACTTCACTATGTGGTGGGGTGAGCCCCCCCTCGAAAAAAAGAGGCTGATTAGACTAAATTCCTTAGGTGTCTCCTCCAGCCACAAAGTGTTTTGATTTCACTCACATATTTTCATTCCTGCCTGTTTATTCAGCAAACACACTCTGAGGTTCTGCCCGATGACACCACGGGGCTCGGCTTGGGGATCCAGTTGAGGGTGGAGGTGGAGAGCTTCTGCTGAAATTTATAAAGCTCGGTTTGATTCAGGCCCCAGTTCTCGTTCTGCTTCGGTATCACTCAGTACCAAGTAGGGGCTGACTCCTGTATTCCAAAAATTCACACGTCCAAGTCCTAACCCGGGTACTTCAGATGAGGTCTTTACAGAGGCAATCGAGTTAAAACATGGACATTAGCGTGAGTCTGCATCCCATGAGACTGATGTCTGTAAAAAGAGGGAATTTGCAGGAAAGCAATACAGAGGGAAGATGGCGTGAGGACACAAGGAAAAGGTGGCATCTGCAAGCCAAGGGGAGAGGCCTAGAGCAGTCCCAACCCCAGCCCTCAGAAAGCACCAACCCAGCCGACAGCTTGATCATTTCTGTTATGTGAGCCACGCGGTCAGGGCTCCTGCCTTACGGTGCTTCCAGCAAACTAACACCCCGCCCTCACGCTCCAAAGCGATGCACTGGAAATAACTGCTTTAGGAATCAGAAGAGCAGAGGTCTTACTCTTGCTTTGCTGCTCCAAGCTGGGCGACCCTGAGCCAGTTGCTTCTCCTCTCTGAGCCTTTGTTTCCTCCTTGGTAAATGAGCAAGTTGATCCCCAGTGTCCCATCCAGCATGAGCCGTTGGCACCTCTATGGCTCCTGGGCAGCTGCTCATGTCAGCTGCAATCTGATGAGGATCCCAGAACGGAGAAGTTCCAAATTCTGCATCCAAACACACCGACATTCCCAGCCCCCCTCCAGCAGTGGCTCCCCACTATCAGGCCCCCGAACACCAGACCTGGGCTTCAGCTTGAAGTATGTTAACCCTCTGAACTGCTGGTCTGGAGGCCTGAAACTTAGACCCAGGAACTGCTCATACCACTTGACGTTATACTTTGCAAACACACACACACAAAAAATATTTTTACGCAGAAAAACTTAGGACCTAGGGTTTGACAAAATGTTTTTGTGATGCTTTAGGGACTTGAAACTCTGGGAACTGCAAAAAATAGGATGTCTGGAAAAAGCATAATTCAAAAAGATACATGCACCTGTATGTTCACAGCAGAACTAGTCACGATAACCAAGACATAGAAACAAACTAAATGTCCATCAACAGATTAATGCATTAAGATGTGGTGCATATCACAATGGAATACTACTCACCATAGAAAAGAATGAATTAATACCATATGGAATACTACTCACCATAGAAAAGAATGAATTACACAACCTAAATGTCCATCAACAGATTAATGCATTAAGATGTGGTGCATATCACAATGGAATACTACTCGCCATAGAAAAGAAATTAATACCATATGGAATACTACTCACCATAGAAAAGAATGAATTAATACCATTTGCAGCAACATGGATGCAACCAGAGATTTTCCTAGCAAATGATGTAAGCCAGAAAGAGAAAGACAAATACCATACGATATCATTTACGTGTGAAATCTAAAATATGGCACAGATGAAGCTACCTGCAGAACAGAAACAGACTTGCAGTTATCAAGGGGGAAGGAGAGGGAGTGGGATGGACGAGGAGTTAGGAGTGAGCAGATGCAAATTATTACAGCTAGAATAGATAAGCAACGGGGTCCTGCTGTGTAGCACAGGGAACTGTGTCCAGTCTCTTGGGCTGGAACATGATGGGCGACAACAAGAGAAAGAGTGACGCATGCATATATGACTGGGTCACTGTTCTGTGCAGCATAAATTAGCACAACAATGTACATCGACTATAATTAAAAACACAGAGGAACATAGAATGTCTGGGATATCTATATATTTTAATGGGGATAACAAAGAGGACTGCACGAACATGGGCTGCCCACGTCACAGGATGACCAGGTCACACGTGATGCAGAAAGCACCCGGAGGCCAAAGCCCACCTTACCCCCTTGTCAACCTGCCTTGGGGGCCCTGACACAGTATCTCTGAGGGTGAAGAGAGGAACACCAGAACTTAGATCCTCCACATCCACAATTGCCCTGGACTTGAAACTGCCTCACACACTCTTGGGGGCACTAAAACTGGTTATTTGGAGAATAATCTGGAGATAACTGTCAGTGTCTGCCTCATCGGTGTCACCTTCAGTCCCTCACCCAGACAAGATCACAGGCAGTACACGGTGGCATTCTTTTAGGACAACAAAGACTAGGCACAACCTGAGCGTCCGTCCCTGGAGCATGGGGTAAACAGGTTATGCTATGATCATAATTCATGCAGCTTTGAAAACCAGTGAGGCAGGTCTACGTGCACGGCCTCCTCAACAGAGTCTGCAGATTTGGGGGTGTCAGAACAGATTTAAATATAGCTGTCCATCACTTACAAAAAGGACAACAATAACATGAATAAGATATAAGCCCATATGGGCCAACCAAGAACTGGAGAACTGGCCCCAGACAAGGGCTGGCAGCAGCGTACTGGAAGTTAGAGTGTGAACAGGCTGGTGGTAGTGGACTTAGCTGAACCAAGAATACTAAATCTCTGGGGCTGGGGGTGCCAACCAGATGCTGCCCCTGAACCCCGCCAAGGCTCAGAACCTAGAGGCTCTAGGCACCTCTAAAAGCTGCTGGATCAAAGGGCCCCTCCCCCAAGCCCATCAACTCCTGGGGTTCACTGTCAGGAGAAGGAGAAGTGAGAGGGAGAGGGCAGAAGAGGGGTCCACTCAGAAGACATCGGGGCCTGTGGGAGACCCCGCTGCTGGGACTCCACTCCCAACAAGTAATGCACAGCCAGCCATGGCGGCGGCCCCCACATTGTGGGCAGCATCCCAGCAGACGGACATAGAGTGGTTTGTTCTAACATCAGAGCTCACAGGCACTTCCCAGCTGGTGGAAGTCAAAGGTCCTGAGAAACGAGTGTTTTCTTTCTTTCTTTTTGGTGTTTTGATTTTTGTCGTTGCTGTTGTTTAACCGAAATACAATTGACATATGAAAATGAAAGGTGTACAACCTACGGATTTGACACGTTTCTCCATCGCAGTTTGATCGTACTTGTCCTGTTGGTTAATACCCCTATCACATCCCATACTCAGTTCTCTTTTTGGGATGGGAATAAATAAAATCTGGATTAGCGAGTTTGGTGTTTATAACACAGGATTATTGTCAATACTCGCTATACTGTGCCTCAGCTCTCCAGGACTTTTTTATCTACTAGCTGCAAGTTGGTACCTTTCAAAAACATCCCTTTTATTCCTGCCACCATGCGACTCCTGGTAATCACGATTCCCGTTAAGGGGTTAAAGTTTAGCAGAGTTGATATTCCCTCCTACATGGAGGAACCTGCTTACTGTCCTCTCAGCACCTGGGCTTATGACCCATCCTTCATTCTCCGCATACCCAACCTTCAGGAACTAAGACATTCACCTCTGGAGAAATTAGCGCTAACCAAAACCAAACACTAACACTGGCCTGCCACTGAAAGGAAGGTTCTCTACGATCAAGAAAGCTCGTGGTGACTCACAGACATAGCTTACGGATGTATGGTTGCCAAGGGGGAGAGGGGAGGCACTGGGAGTTTGGGGTTAGTAGATGCAAACTATTACATTTAGAAAGGATAAGCAATAGTTTGCTACTGTACAGCACAGAGAACTCTATCCAGTCTCTTGGGATAGAACATGATGGAAAAGAACATAAGAAAAGGGATGTGTGTATATGTACATGACTGGGTCACTTTGCCGTACGGCAGAAATTGGCACAACATCGTAAATCAACTACACCCTAATACAAATTGTTTTTGCTGGGTCATTCACCACTAGGCCAACCAGAAAGCTCTGAGATGGCATGTCTTTGCTTCACAGTGTCTGGGGTCCCAAATTAAACGACTTGGGCAGCATGTAGGCAGGAGCAGTCAGGATGGTCAGCATCTCTCTAGGGGGCCTCTCTTCACTGAGCAGCTCTCTTCACTGAGCTGCCTCACAACATGGCAGCCACAGGCCAGTCGAACTTTTTACACAGAAACTCGGGGCCTCGAGATAGGAAGTGAAAGGAGCCTGCCACTTCAGGCCTGGGCCTGGACACTGGCACCCTGTCTCTTCAGCCACAACCTAGGGGTCAAAGTAGCCATAAAACCACCTAGTTTCAAGAGGAGAAGATACAAACCACACCTTCAACAGGAGCAGCATTAATTTCTGCCCCTCTCTAATTCTTCCCCAGGTAACCAAGAAAGAGAAAGCCTGGGAAAACAACCACCGACTACAGAGGAGATGCAAAGAGAAATTCCCAAGATAATGGTAAAGCCAGTCCAGACAAGAGCTTGAGAAGGAGGCCTCCTGGACAGACGTGTCTGTCACGGCCAGAGGGAGCGGAAATGCCCGTTACTGACAGTTCCGACCAAAGCGAGAGGAGTACAACTGTTCCATCCCAAAGCGTGGAGGCCAGGGAGTAATGAGTTGATACAAAACTAAGGAAATGAATAAAGGGGGCAATTACCACCTCAAGAGCACAGCAAAAGCTGTGAAAGGAAGGAGACGATCTATGACACACTGTGCCATGTGGCTAAGAATAACAGGCAGTCAAACAATGCAAACGCTGGATGCAGATTTAAGTAAAAATAGGGCTGCATGGATTTGGGGGGAATCAGGAAAGAAAGTAGGTTGATTACACAATGACTTACTAGTATAAAAAATGACAACAACTGAGTCATTTTTGGTGAGTCATCTTCTATACTAGTTAGTCATTATATAATCAAGAAGTAGCTGCTTACGCGTGTTTTTAAGGAAAACAGAGGTCAGTAACCTAAGAATCCAGTGAAAGACGTAGGCGTGTTTGCCAATGAGGAAAGGGAATGATGGGGGGGTGGATCAGAGATGGATGTTCTTGACTCCAAATCTCATAGCATTTTTTCTGTTACGTAGGTTCACGCATTAGGTCATGAAAGTAAACATTTAATTGTAAAAGAGGAAGCTGCAGAACAAAACACATAGTATGATCCTGCTTATGTACGAAAATGGCCACATGTGTATGTGAACTCATAGAAAAATAGAAAAAAAAATCCCTACAACACAATAAAGTATTAAAAGTGGCTGGAAAATGGATAAACAAAATGTCCATCAAGGAATGAATGGATGAACAAAATGCAGTGTGTCCACGCAATGGACAGTCAACCAGCCTTAAAAAGAAAGGAGATTCTGTCACATGCCACAGCATGGACAAACCTTCAGGACACGGTGCTAAGTAAAATAAGCCAGGCACAAAAGGATAAATATCAGAGATTCCACTTATGTGACGTAACCAGAGTAGCCAAATTCACAGAGACAGAAAGGTGGGTGCCAGGAGCTGGGGGGAGGAAGGAATGGGGAGTTAGTATTTCATGGGTGCAGAGTTTCAATTTGGGAAGATGAAAAAGGTTTGGACATGGATGGTGGCAATGCTGGCACAAAACTGTGAATGTACTTAACATCAACGAACTGCACACTTAAAAATGGTTAAGGGGAGTTCCTGTTGTGGTTCAGCAGGTTAAGGGCCAGACATAGTGTCCACGACAATTTGTGTTCAATCCCTGGCCTCAATCAGTGGGTTAAGGATCTAGCACTGCCACAAGCTGAGGCGTATGTTGGAGATGCAGCTCAGATCCAGGGTGGCTGTGGCTGTGGCACAGGCCTGCAGGTGCAGCTATGATTTGACCCCTAGCACAGGAACTCCTATATACTGCTAGTGAGGCTGAAAAAAGAACAAAAAAAAAAAAAATGGTTAAGGAGTTCCCTGGTGGCTCACTGGGTCAAGGATCTGACATTGTTACTCCCACGGTGTAGGTTGGATCCCTGGCCCAGGAACTTCTGCATGCTGCAGGCGAGGCCAAAAAAAAAATTTTTTTGATGGTTAAAATGGGGGTTCCCTGGTGGCCCAGTGGTCAGGACTCAGTGCTTTCACCGCTGTGTCCTGAGTTCAATCCCTGGTCTGGGAGATGAGATTCCGTACATCAAGCTGCTGCACACTGAGGCAAAAAAGAAAAAAGGTTAAAACGGTAAATTTTATTTTCTGCGCATTTTACCACAATAAAAAATGTTTAAAAGTAGTTGGGGAAGGGGACAGTGTAGGAAACTTTCACATTTTCCATATTTTTTGACTCTTTATAATGAGATCTTTGTGAAATGCTTGCTTGTATAAATAAGGCAGAGGGGGAAAAACTAAGCCTCGGCAAAAGTTAGAAAGAGAACTGTGCATTGCTCCACGGAAGGAAAGAAAAGACAGGGAAGAGAAAGAAGGGGAGAGAAACCAGCTAAGGCCCAGCAGGGCCAGGCCAGGGAGGGGAGCCTTGAGGAATGGCAATGCCAAGGTCTCGGGAGCCCAGAAATGTCCAGGGGGAGCCTCAAGGCTACACAAGTGCACACCACTCCCCAGCCAGGCCCTCGGGAGGGAGCGCCGGTTTGCCAAGAAACAAACTCAAAAGTGTTTTAAAGCCTTATATCATTTTAGATGCTGCTTTTAAAGATTTCCCGGAGTTCCCTTCGTGGCTCAGTGGTTAACGAGTCCGACTAGGAACATGACGTTGCGGGTTCGATCCCTGGCCTTGCTCAGTGGGTTAAGGATCTGGCGTTGCCATGAGCTGTGGTGTAGGATGCAGACGCGGCTCGGATCCCACGTTGCTGTGGCTGTGGTGAAGGCTGGCGGCTACAGCTCCTGTTAGACCCCTAGCCTAGGAACCTCCATATGCCGCGGGTGCGGCTCTAGATAAAGGCAAAAAGACAAAAAAAAAATTTCCCAAGAACCGCAGGGAGGGGCCTCAAGTGGCCCGGCATCCTCTGCAGTCCCAGTCCCAGAATCCTCCGTTTTCCTACGCGCCACAGGGCAGGTGCAATGCTGGGCAGCTGTGGCAGGCGTCCCCAGAGCCCCCGGGGACCCTCGGCCACAGTGGGACACAGAGGACTCCGCCTGGCAGACTGCTCTTGGCCAGGGAGCGGGGAGCTGGGCCAGCATCCTAGGGGACGAACCACTGTGCTGAGGAGGCAGCTATGATGTGCTTGGAAAATTGTACAACCGGGTTTGGGTTTCAGGGCTGAGGGGGGCAAGAAAACTATTTCCTGGGCTTTTTTTATGCCCTGGGAATGCCTGACCCTGGACAAACTTCCCGCTGCACACCCAACACTCACACTCACAAATCCCGCCCCCCAACACCCACTTTAATTTCAACTGGGTGGGGGGAGATGGGCCACAGGAGGCCTCCCATGGCTTCACTGGCTACAGAATTTTTATTTCTGACCTCCCGTAGAGCGTTTTACTTTGGCAGAATATCGAAGACGTCAAGAAATCAGGATCAGTGTCTTCTGATGAGGGATAAGATCAAATCTGATAGCACAATGTGAACTTTCAAGCAGATACCAGAATCCTTAATCATCGGGGGGGGGGCATGTGAAATTTGGCCAAGGCTCTTATTACGACTCGGAAACTATGAAGTCAATAAGCAAGAACAGGAGAGGGGTGAGAAGTGATGGGATTTGTAGTTCTTCTCTTTTATTTATTTATTTATTTGGTGTCATGCCACAGCCAGCATTACTGAAGAGCCACTTCAGGGTTTCTCATTTAAGTGACACAACACCCCAGCAGCACAGTTAGTATCCCCGCTCCATGAACAAGCAAATGTAAGCATAAGAAGGTAAAAATCACACTTGAGGACAGTGGCACAGAAAATAAACTCTACGATTTCCAGCTCTGGCCTGCTTTTCCCTCTGCCCCTCAGCAGCTCATGCAATTCCCAGCGAAGTAACTTCTGCTTAGCTGAAATCAGCAGTTTGCCTATTAGCATTCTGAAAACGCAAAAAGATGACAGCCCAGGAACTAAACCAAAAAGACGGAGGAATATAGGAAAAGGTATGTGCATACAAAGGGATGTGACAGAACTAAGTATGACCTGAAACAGTAGGACCTCTTTGCCCCCTAAAAAAATTACTGAGGCCACCACACAAAACCTGCACGTGGGTGTTTGCAGCAGCTTTATTCATTATTGCCAAAACTTAGAAGCACCCAAGATGACCTTCAGTAGGTGAACAGGAAAATAAACTGTGATCCATCCAGACAAAGGAATATTATTCAATGAGAAAAAAATGCACTATCAGGCCATGAAAAGACACTGCGGAAGCTTAAATACATATTACTGAGTGAAAGAAGGCAGTGTGAAAAGGCTACTGTAAGATTCCAACTGTATGCGTCTAGAAAAGGCTATGGAAACAGGGAAAGATCAGTGGTTGCCAGGGGGAGGTGGTGGAGAGAGAAAAATAGAGCACAGAGGATTTTTGGGGCAGTGAAAATACTCTGTACGATACCACAATGATGCGAACATGTCATTGTGTATTTGTCCAAACCCACAGAATGTACAACACCAAGAGTGAAATATATAATGGACTTTGGGTGATTATGATAACGATGAATCAGTGTAGATTCATTTTTGGTTAAAAAAAAAGTACCATTCCGGCGAGTGATGTTAATAGTGGGGGATACTCTGTCTATGTAGGGACGGGGGTCTATGGGAAAGCTCTATACATCCCTCTCAATTTTGTTATAAATCTAAAACCACTCTTTAAAAATTGTATAAAAAATTATTGGAACCCCCCCAATATCTATTGGTAGTTATCATATTAGAAATTATAACAAAATTTGATTAAATATTTATTTAATCCTTTGAAAATAACAATACTAAACTCATTAAATGTTTATGAAAAGAACCACTATTTTCCAAAAAAATTAATAAGAAAAGTGGCATTGTTCTACATTTTTACAAATTTCTGTAATGTCTGCCTTAAAACAGCTGGATTCTCATATCTGCTTCTCAGACGTGTTTGAACATTATCCATCAGGTATTCTCTGGAAACCACCATCGAACACTCGTGAAAAAGTGAAAATGAAAAGACCAATGACTGCTTAACATTATTACTAAAATAATTTCTAACTTGTGAAGCTCTGAGAACAGTCTGGGGTACCACCAGGAGCAACTGAACCAGCTTTTGAAAACCATGACATAAAGAATTAAGTGCGAGAGAGAGAGAGAGAGAGAGAGAGAGAGAGAGAGAGAGAGAGAAAGAGAAGAGGGGTGGGGGGACACCCAAGGACACACCCACATCTCACAGCTGTCACCTTTCACTTTCCCTAAGCCCCTCTCCCCCACCAGGTACCTCCAGCGCAGAAACTGCAGCTTCCTCACCAAGCACACCCTGCTTTTTTTACTCCAAGCATCTCCTTTGCTCTCAGCCCAGCTCCTCCTTGACACATAAACTAAACGTGGGCCAACTAGTTAATCTTCCTTTGGAATATACTGGTGTTTTTAACTGGGGCTTTCTTACACTAAGCCTCCAAAGCCTGATTCTAAAAGCTGGCTTTTCAGACGTCCTGAGATGGGGTCAGTTCTCCAGTAGAGCACAGGAGAAACAGTCCCCAAGAACTCAAGGGCTGAGTTCTGGTCCTCACTGGCCGGTTTCTGGGTTATTTTCACAGTCTGCAAACTCTGCCCACGTGGGCTTTCCTGGCATCAACTAACCTCGTGAACCTGCCGCCAAGTTACAACTCAAGCCCCCCCTCTCCCCCCCCACCCCCCGCTGTTCGGCTGCCCCTCTACACAGCTGTACTCCATGGCCCCCGGAGCCTGCCTCGCGCCAATGCCCAGATACGTCCCAGGCAGGGCCAGTCAACCCCTGTGCCTAGAAAATGCCCTCACTCCCTCCACCCCAGGTGCGACCCAGGATGACGCTGTCTTGCCCCGTTTCCGCGCGCCTGTTCTGGACAAGGTAGAACAGTGGCCCTGGGCGCGCTCCGCGCCCGCTATCCTCAGTTTTCTGCCCCTACTCCCCACCGGGCATGACACCCAGAGGCGGGGACTCAAGAAACAGGTTTCGAAGCAAGGCCGTTCCTTCCAGCCACCACTCTCGGCAGAGCACCCCTCCAGCCGCTGCGGGGCCCACCAGTTCACCCGGACTCTCCGTGCAAGAGGGGGCTCGGAGGGGGAGGCCATCTCCTCGGGGCGATGGAGTCGCCGGCCCCGCTGCTCCCACAGGATTTTGGAGTCGGCGGGAGGACGGGGCCAGCCCACCACCCTCCAGGTCGGGAGGGCCCTGCCTCTCGGGGCGCGGCACCCGCACCCCAGCTCGCCCTGGCCGAGGCAGGTGGCTCCGCGGCGGGTACCGGTACCTGTGCCGGAAGAGCGGGCAGCCGCCCAGGAGCCTGCGCAGCTCGTTCTTGAGGCGCCAGAACTCGCCGTCCAGGTAGCGGTGCAGGGACGAGTCCCCGAGCCCCAGGTCCGGCGCCGGCTGCATCGCGCGGGCCGGCCTCCCTCCGAGCCTCCGCCCGCTGCCTGCACGTGGGGCGCGGGAGCGCACGGCCTCTTATCCCCTCGCCCGCGGCGCCGCCCGCCCTCTCCTCCCTCCCCATCCGCTCGTCCCCCTCCCTCCCCGCCCCGGCCCTGCCCCGGCCGGCTCTCTGGGCACCAGGGGAGCAAAGAACGGTCCGGGGAGTCACGGGGCTCCTGCAGTAGTCTCCCTTCCACCAAACTCGACCGCCTGGCGTGGGACTTTAGTTTCTGCCACCCGCGCCCTCCGGTCAGTCGCCCTCCAGTCTATGGGCCCACGGGAAGCCAGTATTAGAACCCGAGACAGGTAGTTGGTCAAGGAGACACTAGTGCGCTGGGAGCGCGGGGGTCCTGGGGGCTCAGGGCTGAAACATCTTACTCAGCGGACCTCCTGCCCCTGCCTCTTGGCCGGGCTCCCAAAGTCCAGTGTGACCCAGTGGGGGCTCTGAGCCCAACTCAGCTGCGACTAAGCTCAAATCCCTGCCACCCCCAAACTGGTCATTACAGTGCACATTAATATTCCTGTTTTCTAGGGGTAAACGGGGCCTGCAGGGTGGCTGGGAGATCCAGACACAAGGCGGTGAACAAGCTTGAACACACCTCTTCTGTTGTTTTAACAAGTGGCAGTTGTTCCTTCCCTCCTTCTCCCTAAGTCTCATACACTTTGTGGACTGCCTTTTATTTAAATAATTTTTATGTATTTATTTTTTGGCCATGCCCGAGGCATGCGGAAGCTTCCAGATCTGGGATCCAACCAAGCCACAACAGTGACCAACAGGAATCCTTAACTGCTGGGCCACCAGAGAACTCCCCATTCTCCTTTTAAATAGGAAGGAAATGTTAGCTTTTCCCCTCCAAAGCACTCTGCTGGGGAGATGACTGTGGGAGGGCAGTGCAGCTGGCGGATAGATTCAGGGACATCACTTGTATCGGTTTCCTACAGCTTGTTTAACAAATTACCACCAACCGAGAGAGGAAGAGAGTACACATTTATTGTTACAGTTCTGGAGGGCAAAAGTCCAAAATGGACCTTAAGGGGCCAAAAATCAAGGTGTTGGCAGAGCTGGACCTCTTCCAGAGGCTCCAGGAGGAAACCCCTTTCCTCATCGTTTCCAGCTTCTAGTAAGCGCCTGCATTTGCAGGGTCCTGGCCCCTTCCTCCATTTTCAAAGTGCATCTCAACAACCTCTGCTTCCTTGTCTCCTTCAGACTTTGACCTTCTTGCCCCTCTCTTATAAGGACCGGTGATTACATTGTACCCACCCAGATAATCCAGAATAATCTCCTGTTTCAATGTCTGTAATGTAATCACCGCGGCAACCTCCCCTTCCCCAGGTGAGATAACATACAGGTATGGGGATTCAGATTTAAGCATCTTTGATGGGCCATTATTCTGTCCCCAACACCATCTGTGCAGCTGCAGTAACGATACCCAACCAGATGAGATGAATGAGGGCTTTGTCTTCTCACAAAGCAAGAAGACTGGAGGGAGGAGAATTAGAGAGCTAATTCAGTCGCTCTGCCCCAGGGACCCAGGTTCCCTTTCCAGCTTTCTGCTCCAGCATCCTTTCTCAGTGTGTTATCTTTATCTTTTTTTTTTAATTTTATCTCCTCTCAGTCATAAGATGGATGCTGCAGCTGCAAGCACCACGTGTTACCAAGCAGAAGTGGGGTGCGCTTCCTTTTATATCGGTCAAGGTAGGATAGCGTAAGAAACAGCCTCAAAATGACTCCAGGTACCCTGTGGTCACAAACACCCCAAACCTTAGGACTTATAAAGATAAGACTCTGCCCTACACCCTCTCCCTCCAGGTCCCAGGTGACAGAACATCCACTGGTGTATGGCCACACAGACCTTTCAGAGTCCTAGCTGGAAAAGACACATGTCACTTCCACTCACAACCCATTGGCCAAAGCGGTTCACTCCTGACTCTGTGGGAGAAGGGAAGTACCACCCAGGACATGCCCAGAAAGCCAATATCACATACAATCTATGAGCAGCACTCAGGGTTACCAAATCTGCCCCTTTGGTTGCCAGACATTGGGCTCGCTGCCTGTCCCACAGGCTGTGTACACTCTCCACTCCTCAAGGGACGCAACCAAGGTCCCAGACTGTCACAATGTCAAGTCAGAGGCCCCTGAGGGAGGCATAGTGTTCTCCACATCAAGTTGAGATGTGGTCCCTCTTGATTCAGAGACCTAAAAAGACAAGTCACTAAGTAACCTTCCAAGTAGGTATAACCTGAGTGAGGGGGAAAAAAAAAAAAAAAAACCTTTGTAGTTATAAGATTTTTTTCAAGCGTTACCCAACCATAACACAACCTATCCTAGAAGATCCTGGAAGAATTTTGACACTGAAATAAAAAAAAACCAAAGTGCATGCACTGGTTTAGACACTGGGAGGGGGCAGTGAAGACGATGTTCATCAAAGCTGGATGGAAGGAGTTTCCTATTAAGAAGTGGCAAACATCTGACAAACTGTCTCCAACAGGGGACACATCTAGTGAATGCATCACTCTAGGAGAAGATGCTGAAAACACAATGTAAGCAGTGCGTGTTGGCTGCACTTGGCTGTGCTGGACAAAGTCTAAGAAAAAGATGAGCTTAGAAAAGAACTATGCAGCTTACAAGCAGGGACAAAAGGTTTTAGAGAGCCCACAAATTTCTGAGTCGGAAGAGCTAACCGCTTCCGAAACTCTATCAGCAAAAGATAAAATTGAGAAGTGTTTTGAGCAACAAAGGTGAATTAAAACTCAGGAAACAGGAGTTCCCTGGTGGTGAAGCAGGTGAAGGATCTGGTGTTGTCACCGCAGCTGTTTGAATCACTGCCGTGGCGTGGGTTGGATCTCTGGGCATCTAACTTCCACATGCCTCAGGTGCAGCAGAAACAAAACAAAACAAAACAAAACACCTCACTGGAGGGATGACCAGCAAATCACCTCTCACTCCAAGACCGGTCGGACCGAGCATCCGCATCCAAAGCATCACTGGCAAAGCATCAGAGGACAAGAAAGAGAGTCAAATCACCCACAGACCCACAAAGCTACCCCTCCTCCTCCTTCCCCTCCTCCTCCTCCTCCCCTCCTCCCCCTCCTCCCTCTCCCCCTCCTCCCTCCACACACCCTCCCATCCCTCCTCTCTCCCCTCCTCCACCCCTCCTCTGTGCCAGGCAGCTGACTCCTAGGGCAGACCTAACCCCTCCACTGGGCAGAAAATACAGAGACCAGCAGTTCCCAAGCCTTGTGTACCTCAGCTTCAGATATGGAAAGGCCGTACTTTTCCCCTCGTTTCCAGTTCCTACATTTGCAGGAATGGACTTTGGCTAAATGTGAGTCAGGTACCCACATTTGACCAAACAACTGGAGGGGGCTGGGGGCGGGGGCGCTGCAGTGCCACGGGAGATGAAGTAACAACATAGCAACTGCTCCTGGGACAGACCTGGTGGGAGGGGGTGTCCACTAGCCTATCCAGCTGCCTCCTGGGGCTTGATTTTGACAGATTCCTGTCCCTCTTCCTGAAATCCTTCCCCAGTGCCTTCCCCTAGCAGCTTCCGCCCTTAACAGACTGTAGCAGAACCAGGGCTCCCTCCTCTCCAGAACCATGAGGGACCTCTAGGCTGCCCTAGACAGTAACACCCCGAGGACATTCTGCTGTGATATTCCCTTCCTTCAAAGGCAAGGCCAGGAGAGGTCAGAGGACATTGGGTAGATGTGCCAGCTTCCCCTTAGGCCAGGGTCAGAAAACCTGCCCCAAAAAGATACCAGAAAAAAGACCCGGAGAGAAGGGCTGGGGTCAGACCAAAGGTCTGCATAGCAGGGACTCATAAGGGAAATGAAAGAACCCAGTGGTCACAGGCCTCTGAGAAGGATGTATGGATCCACAATGGACCAGGCATGGCATCTGGGCTTGTGACCACGGCTACCCTTAGCCTTAGACTCCATGCAAGAGGGAGACCAGAAGTGGCTGCTGGCTTCTCTCTGCGCTGCTCTGAGACCCCTGGCCCTTGTTGGAGAGGCAGTGCTCAGCTAGGACACTGAGAGAGCATTCCCATGGGCGGGTGGCCGTGCGCATCAGGCAGGCCAGATTCCTTTCAGTTCCCTCTGCAGGTGAGTGACCAAGGGCTCCCGGCTCTCCAAGGCGGAGGACCCAGGCCACAGAGGACTCCGAGTCCCACCCCACATCGCACTCCCCAGCAGAACTGGCCTGAGGGTCTCGGCAAACGTTACAGATGCTGTTTTCATGGAGGCCTGGGGCACGAACACTACGGTCCTGGGCTCAGAGTTCCGTGCCGAGGCACAGACTGTTCTGGGAACTTCGGTGTGTTTTTAGAAATCAGGGAGCCATAAACTATCAGAACTGGGAGTGGAGTTTGTCCACTCAGTCCCTTCTTTTCGGATGAGGACTCTGTGGGGCGTGGCCTCTGATGGCTGGGTCTGGCCACTGTGCTGCGTCTGAGGACGGAAGTGGGACAGCTTAGGAAACCAATTTATAACATCCTCCATGCTCCCCAGCGCTCCCCTTGTCTGAATCCTTCAGGAGTCCCAGTAAAGGTAACAGCTCCGGTTGACCTGGAGCAGAGCCCGAGCCCCTGACAAGCCCTTCCTTCCTACCCCAGCACCACTGCTGGGAGCCCTGAGAACTTTCTCTCTTGTGATCATGAGCAGCTCCCCCACCTCCCCCACTAGACACAGTCTGACTCCACGTGGAGCCCTAGGATGTGAACCAAAGATGCACCTGAAGAAGGAAGCCTGGAGATATCGCTTGCCTTTATTATGCTGTCACCTTGTGAAAAAGCAGAGTTTGCAATGAGAAAACTCAGCAGCTTTGGTTCACTGCCTCCCTCATCCCAGAAGCTAGATGTGTCCAAGGATTAGCAAAGGAAAGATTCCAGAAACAGCTACCAAAGAGCCACAATTTTCCCCTCCAAAGAGCCACAACTTTCTCACAGGGCCACTTGCCCCCGTATGCCCGCCTCCTTTCTCCGTGGGATAAGGAGACTCTAACAAGCACGCTCCAGCCCCACCAGGCCCAAGGGGCACATGCTGGGAAGCAGGGGCTCCCAGGGGACTCCCATGGACTCCCATTCTTGGAAACAGTCACGCTGTGAACTGTGATGCTGCCTTTTCCTGTCTGCCCAAGGCAAGAACAGGCGAGCACAGTCAGTTTGGAGCCGGCTCAGTTTTCCAGATCCCTCCTCCAAGAGACAAATTCCTGGTCCAAGGCAGAACTTTTGACTGTGAAATCGATAGGCCAATGACACACTAAGGATAATTTCTGCACGTGGCATGAGGGATCTCCACAATGTGCTGTTGTTTAAAAAGCAAACGAAGGAGTTCCTGTCATGGCGCAGCAGAAATGATTCTGACTAGGAACCACGAGGTTGCAGGTTCGATCCCTGGCCTAGCTTAGTGGGTTAAGGATCTGGCTTTGCTGTGAGCTGCAGTATAGGTCACAGATGTGGCTCGGATCTGGCGTTGCTGTGGCTGTGGTGTAGGCTGGCAACTGTAGCTCCAATTAGACCCCTAGCCTGGGAACTTCCATATGCCATGGTTGCGGCCCTAAAAAGACAAAAGACCAAAAAAATAAATATAAAAATAAAAAGGAAGTGAGGAACAGGATGTAAAACCTGCTACCTCTTGTGTAACAGAAGGAGTATGTGTATGTGCACATTTACTTACATTTTCGAAAAGAAGCATGAATAAACCAAAAGCTAATAAAAATTGTTACCTATAGGAGGAGGGAGGTAATGAAGATGGAAGGCACACTTCTCTGAATACACCCGGCTTTATTTATAATTTTTATTTTAGGATTAGGGAAATGTTTTACATAACTTTAAAAAATTAAATCTAATGGGAAAAGAGTCCCTAAAAATCAAAACAAACTGAAACAAATTCACTCGATTCTATTTCAAGTTGGTGGCATAGTCACAAGGAAAGAACTATTCAACTAACTTTATTATTATTATTTTTTGCATGTTAAAAGCAAACTGTTGATTTATTTGAGCACTCACTATGTGTCAGTTCAACTAACTTTAAACTCAGTGCTTTGAAAAGCTCACTAGGCATATAGCCCAAAAAAGGTAAAAAGAACTACAGAGAAATTTTATATTACATTTAATAATCTTAGTTGTAATATTGGTATTATTTTGAAACTGTTTTGTGTGTGCTGTAATTAAAAAGCAAGTAAGTAACTAGATAAATGGCATTATAATCCCAGTTCATCGATATTAAAAAGTACCAAAAACAAAGTCAAAGAAATTAAGACAAAATTCTTAACTCCTTACCTTAAATTTGAATTGGATTATGACTTTATGGTTTGTTTAACCTCTATTTCTAGGGTGTCTCGTCCTATATGAAATGGAAGCCAGTCTGTGTATATGAATGCATGAGGGTTGAGCCCCCTTAATTCCAACTTGGAGACACTGAGACATGAAAGCTAAGAACTTAACCAAGCAAAAAAAAAAAAAAAAAAAAAAGGGCCAGAGAGTGTTCCCAGCAGTGGGATTAGCAGAATCAAAAGCCAAGAGGAGAGAGGGCAAGGTCACTGTAAACAGTTGTTTAGGTTGTACACTGCACAAGGGCACTACATCTGATAACTACATAGACAGTGGTAGTTAACGAGGGAGGGCATAGGTGGGTTATGAGACCCTAGTCCTCCCGCCAAATTCCCCTCCATTGTCTAACATGTCATGCACACGCTAGGAAAGCATGCACATACATATATACAAGATCAATGAGACACGCAGGGACTCAGCTGTAGCCTGTCCTGACCGGGCTTGGGCTGTCCTGAGTTCACCTTTCTCCCTCACTTGTCACAGTTAGTGACCAATTTTCACCCCCTATTGTACAAACCCAACACAATCATTTCTTCTGGGATGGGCTGGGGGACAGACAGAGTGTGTTTCCTTGTGGTAAGAGGGAGAGTTTTGTGTATGTGTGTATTGTAGATCTTAGGGACTAAGAATTGGAAAGGAGCAGCTCTCTCTCCTAAGGGAGTGAAAATTGTTGCCAGAATACAGGAGAATGGAAACTAGAGGGGCAAATAGCAGAGGTAATGGGCTTGGCAGAGTGCCTAGTGCGACACACACTCAGCCAATGGCCATCGCTGTTCTAGCCAGGACAATTAAATAAAAAGAAATAAAAGACACCCAGATTGAGAAGGAAGAAGTAAAACTATCATTTTTTGTAGTCTACACTTCTGTATACATAATCTTCTGTATAGTAAAATACTAAAGAATCTACCATAAAACCTGTAGAGCTAATAATAAACAAATTTAGCAAAGCTGTAAGATACAAGATCAATACTCATAAATCAGTTATATTTCTAGACACCAGCAATGACCAGCAATGACCAATCAAAAGATAAAATTAAGGGAAAAAATTTTACTTACGATAGCATCAAGAATAATAAAATTAGGAATAAATTTAATCAAGATGGTGAAAGACTTGTACACTGAAAATTACAAAACATGGCTGAAAGAAATTCAAGAAGACTCAAATAAATGAAAAGATAACCCATGTTGTTGAGTGAAAGACATAATGTTATTAAGATGCCAGTACTCCTTAAGTTTTGGGGTTTTTTTTTGCCTTTTTGGCTTTTATGTAGAGCTGCACCCGCGGCATATGTTGGTTCCCAGGCTAGGGGTCTAACAGGAGCTGTAGCTGCCAGCCTTTGCCACAGCCACAGCAACGCAGGATCCGAGCCGCGTCTGCAAACTACACCACAGCTCATGGCAACGCCGGATCCTTAACCCACTGAGCAAGGCCAGGGATCGAACCCACAACCTCATGGTTCTTAGTCGGATTCGTTAACCACTGAGCCACGAAGGGAACTCCCCAGTACTCTTTAAGTTGATGAACAGATTCAACTTGTTGACAGATATTGACTTTCCAAGCAGCTATAACAATTCTCAGTACCACCAGCAATATTTGAGAAGGTACCATTTTCCCAGGGGACCGTGACTCCAGTTTTGCAGCACTCAGGCTGATGATGATGGGGCTTGATAAAAATGGATTACACTAAACCATCCTACACTGCTGGTGGGAATGTAAATTGGTACAGCCACTGTGAAGAACAGTATGGAGGGCCCTCAAAAAAACTGAAAATAGAGGAGTTGCCATATGATCCAACAATCACACTCCTGGGCATATATCCAGACAAAACTGTAATTTGAAATGATACATTCACCCTAAGGTTCATGCCAGCACTATTTGCAATAGCCAAGACAAGGAAGCAACATAAATGTCCATCAACAGATGAATGGATAAAGAAGATGTGGTATATATACATAATGGGATACTACTCAGTCATAAAAAAAAGAATGAAATAAGCCATTTCATTGGGTGGATGGACCTAGAGATTATCATACTGATTGAAGTAAATCGAAAAGAAAGACAAATACAATACGATATATTTACATGTGGAATCTAAAATATGATGCAAATGAACTTATCTACAAAACAGAAGTAAACTCACAGATCTAGAGAACAGACCTGCAGTTGCCAAGGGGGAGGAAGGGCAGGAGAGGGATAGATTGGGAGTTTGGGATTAATAGATGCAAACTATTATGTAGAGAATGGATAAACAGCGAGGTCCTACTGTATAGCACAGTGTCCTATAATAAACCATCATGGAAAAGAATTTGAAAAATGGATTACAAGAGTTCCTCTTGGTGCAGTGGGCTAAGGATCCAGCATTGTCACTGCAGCAGCCCTGGGTCACTGCTGTGGAGTGGGTTCAATCCCAATCCCTGGCCAGGATTTTCTGCATGGTATGGACTCAGCCAAAAAAAAAAAAGGGGGGGATTACACTAAAATGGCTAGTTCATTAGGATTGCAGAGAAAGGTCTATAACGCATCCAGAATGGTGTTTAAATGAACACATACGGAGGTTGCCTTAGTGATAAGCACATCCCTGACCTTTCACAGTTGTAGGCAAGAGGGTTGTATTCACTTCCTTCTCAGAGGCAGCCAACTAACCTCACTAGAGCTTTGTAACTTTAAACAAAGCTCTAAGTATCTACAGTTTTAATAATGTTATCATGACCATTAACAACTTTAAAAGAGAATCCTCCTCTTCTATATTCTGTTATTCTATATTATTATTCTACCACATTCTATGTGATTAAGAAATTCCAAATTAAACAAAGGAAGAAAAGCTTCAAGGATCATCAAGTGAGTAGCTGTTTGCATATTAATAAAAATAACAGTAAATGTTGTAAAGCTGTATAAAAGTGTTGCGACCTTACTGAGTGATATCTAGCTATATATCCATATAGAGGGATATTTACTTATTTGTTTGTTTATTTATTGTATAAAGTTAAATTAAATCCAAGATCTGAATCTCTCGCTAATGTTTCAGTCAAAGACAACTAGGAACAAAGTTAGGTTTATTGGCTCATGGCCACAAGGGATAGCGTATACTATGGGGAATTGGGAGCATCTTTCTAAGCAGTGTTAGAAGGGACTTGTAGGATCTGGGCTGGGGTTGAGTGATTATGGAGGTGCGGGGGGTGTCAAGGAAGCGAGTGTTTGCTCTGGATTGGGTGCTATCAGGAAGCAGGTGTAATTTCCTAAGTGACAGTGTTTGGTGTGTACATTCAGTAAAGTTGTTTCCAGAACATCGCAGCCTAGTTGTCACTGGCAGGCCAGCTCTCAGCTATCATGATCTGCTTTTCTCTTTCTCCCGGTTAATAGATTGAGCTCAAAGGGGACAGATGACTTGACTAGAGGACCTGCGTGCCACCAACAGCTGGGTGACTCCCATCGGCGATCCTGACGGGTCAGACTCCCATTCGCCTACCTTGAAAAGTTGGTGTCAGGGAAAGAACTAGTGTTTAGAACTTAATACCTGCGATAGCAGAAACGTGGTCAAGCAAGAGGTTGTCTGGAGTCTGTATCAGTTTTCCAGGACTAACATAACAAAGAGTGGTTTAAGCAACAGAAATTTATTTTATCACAGTTCTGGAGGCAGAGGTCTGGGATGGAGGTGTCATCGGGTTGGTTACTTCTCTGTTCCAGGCCCATCTCCTTGGCTTGTAGATGGCCATCTTCTCCCTGCCTCTTCACGTTGCGCCCCCTCTGTATATGTCTGTGTCCAGATTCCCTCTTATAGAGATACCGGTCACATTGAACAGGGCCCACCCTAATGACCTCAATTTAACTAAATTACCCCCTTAAAAACCCTCTGTTAAAACTAGATCCTGAGGTCCTGGGGATTAGGACTTGAACATATTAAAGGCCCCAGGGGTGGGAGTGGGGGAGGCGGTTGCAGGGAGCACAATTCAGCTAGTAACTGATTCGATCTATCTTCTGGGAAGATGGAAGCTTCTCTCGCACCAGAAGTCAACAAGAAGAAAGCCAACACAAAAAGAATAAGATTATTATGTTTTGGGTGTTTTTTTTTTGTTTTTAAATGGCTGCACCTGCAGCACAGGGATGTTCCTGGGCCAGGGGTTGAATCTGAGCAGCAGCTGGGACGTACACCACAGCTACAGCAATGCCAGATCCTCTAACCCACAGCGCTGGGCCAGGGATCGAACCCACACTTTCACAGTGACCCCAGCCACTGCGATTGGATTCTTAACCCACTGTGACACAGTAGGAACGCCTATTATGTTTTCTGAAATTCCTTTTTTTTTTTTCGGTTTCCAAATGCCACAAAAGCACATACCACAAGAGATATGGTGGTACCCATAATTGGTACATCTCACAGCCATTCCAGCCTCCTTGCCTTAGGGCTTATGAGCAGGCTGTTCTTTTCATAATTCTTTTAAGAATGAGTCACAAGGAGGTTATCTTTGGAAGATGCTAAAAAAGAGTCATCAGTTAGTGACTGAAGCAACTGTGGGTCCGCAGTTTGCAGTCAGCTGGGGAGCAACCCCATTCATTCCCAGTGGTTCTCAAATTCCCTGTTCAAAGTAACAGAAAGCTCTGTTTGCCAGGACCTGATTGTCCAGACACCTGTTGATTGCTTCCAGCCATACTCTCCATTTAACTTCCCAAACCCCTGTCTCTGGGTATATGTCCATTCAGAGGAGGCTTTAGGTAAAGGCATGTGATCTAATCAGTTCAGAGTGACACAGGGGTATTGTTAGATTATCTGGCACCATAGAGTAAGCAAATGAGACCAAGAACTGTTGCAATAATTTGCCACCATGACGGAGGTCATCCTGAAGGCAAAGTCAATAAAGGTGGCAGATATGAGAGAACAGCAGAGAAAGGGAAGAGGAATCCTGATCAGACTGTACCTGAAGCCTACATACCTATGGACCTTTCAGTTAAATGAGCCAATAAAGTCTATTTGTTAAAGCAAGCTTGGTTTGAGTTTTCAGTTGATAACAGGTCCAAGTATCTGGATAGATATTTATCAGTCTCTCTCTAAAGTCACTGCTGTTCTTCCAAGGAAGCAGCAATTACTGTATTGTGTCATGGTAATTACCACCCAAGAGAGATACCAATGAAGTTGCATCTTCAGAAAAATAAGAGGCTGTCAAGTGGAAATAGAAGAAATACAGATGTCTGTGGTGTCTGAATTGATTTCAAATTTTCTTGTCTTCTTTATTGGGGGGGCAAACCCATGACATATGGAGGTTCTCAGGTTACAGGTCAAGTTAGAGCTATAGCTGCTGGCCTACACCACAGCAACAGCAACAACCATGCCAGATCGGAGCTGCGTCTGTGACCTACACCACAGCTCACAGCAACTGAGAGAGGTCAGGGATCGAGCCTGAGTCTTCATGGATGCTACTCAGATTCACTTCCACTGAGCCATGACAGGAACTCCTAACTTCAAATTTTCAATGTCACTAAACCCTTTACCAAGTCAAGTCTAAGCAGGACATATAGTATGTATCCAGTGGTGTGTGGAAGTAGATGGAAAAGAAAACGATGACAATAGCTGAAACCATTAGAATGCAAATCTGATTTGAAGCTTTTAAGGAGCTACTACAGGAAATATTTCATATGAAAACGGGAAAAGACCATAAAAAGATCTACTGTTTCCTGTGGGATTAATTTTACTTCAGATATTTTCTCTTTCCTTGAACACTTTAGTGTGTGATTCAAATAAAAAGCCATTCTCAAAATGCTGGGTACAAAACCCAGGAGGACACTGAGATCCAAAAGTCAGAGATAATCAAGAAAATGGAGTGTCAAGTGAAGTTAGTGGTTCAAGGTGATTACCCTTCAGGAAGTCAAAAGGAGCAATAGGTTCAACAATCAGGGGTTGTCATCTGGGTATCCTCTTAGAGAACCAGAGGGCTTGAGATCTCTCCAGAAGAGAAAGCGGAAACAAAGAAACATTATCCAGGGATCCAAATAGTGCGGGGAAACAGCCTAACAGACTAATGCTGCACGCAAATTACAAAGTGCGACAAATGGATGGAAAGACAATTAGGATTGAAGAAGCCCAAACGCAGAGGGCTGAGACCTACAAATTTAGGAAGGTACCTTTGAAGATGAAGGGAAGTAAATGTTCCACTTACGCTTTTGGTTTCCAAACTAAAGTTTGCTGTATCTGGTTTCTTAAGTATTAGGAGAACAGCTTGCCCCAGAATCCAAGACAGCACAATTTTCAGAGCAATGGAACAGTACAACCAACATTCAAGAACAGAAGAAAGAACTCGAGCTGACAAGAGATGAATTCTGCAGAGATGCGCCGAGCTAAGGCAGGCCAATTTAGAGGGAACACAAGCAGCCATTTATGAGGATGCCAGGCTATGCTTATGAAGAACTGAGATGCCTCTACTAGGGGAAGAATAGGAAAAAGAAAGGATAGGGTCTCTGACCTCTAGAACCAGGCTCAAAATGGAAATAGCATCTAGTACCACTTAGGTCCTTAATACAAATACCAGGATGGCATTTAGGACTGAATATTCTACTAAAGATTTGTGGAGAGGCTGATGGGGGCAGAGCGCTGGGATTCCCCCACCCATCCTCCCAGATTGCTGCGATACAAGAGGACATTCTGGGTTTGGACGACATAGGCATCTTCTGAAGTCACAAAACACACCCAGACGAAAAAAAGTCTAGAATAGGGGTTTTTTTCCTTTCTTCCTATCAACTTTATTCTTAATATTTCCTAGCCCCTTAAATCTTTCATCAGCTTTCTATAACTCTTTTAATGATAAATCTCTAATCTGACAGGATGTTTCAGCAACATATCTAAGTACTGCTAGTCTAAATTATTTTACATTTCCCAGGGTAAGGAAGATATATGTATTTGTGATTATTTGCCTATATCAAAGCAGGCAGAACCTAGAGAAAAATAAATATTTTTCTTGTCTAAATAGAGCTTGAACTTTGATATCATGTTACAACCCAAGAGGGTTCAGAAATTGAGTGGAGAAACTTCTGAAGCCAAAGGATAGTGGAAGTCAGAGAAACATTATGAAGTCAGAGAGGCAGAAATTTTTTGTCATTTTACAGAAAAGGAAACTGACACCCCAATGAAGAGTTTAAGTCATTTGCCCATCATCTGCTTCTTGGGAAAGTCAAGGTTCAAGTTCATGTCCCCTGATGTGGCCTGGTTTTCCTTCTCCAATAAGTTTGGAAATTATGATGTTGGAATAACAAGTCACTGAAAGCCCAAATATGAAGAAAAATACTTTATCCATTAGCCTTCCTAATAATTTAGAGAATCATTTTTATTTTCCTTTTTTAGGGCTGCACTTGAGGCATATGGAAGTCCCCAGGCCAGGTGTTGAATAGGAGCTGCAGCTGCCAGCCTACACCACAGCCACATTTATGCGCTATCTGAGCCACATCTGTGACCTACGCTGAAGCTCACGACAATGACAGATCTTTAACCCACTGAGTGAGGCCAGGGTCGACCCCACATCCTCATGGATACTAGTCAGGTTCTAAGGCACAATGGGAACTCCCTAATTTAGAGAATCTGTTAGTCATTTTACATGGGTGGACATTTAATACTGAAATTAGCAGATAAAGTAAATTAGAGTTTTAAAGAATGAGAGGGTTGCAACTCTACCTTTCTGCCTCAGAAGCAGAAAAGGTGAATCTCGGACCTCAGACTCCCCCCAGATCAAAACAAAGCTCCTCCCTCACACTCTGGGGTAGGTTCAGGGAGATCAGGTAACAGAAGCACTAAGGCAATAGCAATGCCAAAAATTAAAGAGAGGGCTAGGTCAATGAAGCAAAGGTTATTATCTAAGAGATTTTCAGATAGTCCATGGTAATTGCTAGACTCTCAACACAAACCTAAGGAAAAAAGGGCGGAGGAAGATTAAAGATGATGAGGATTAGAGCAGGTAGAATGTAGAAGGCTGTTAGTGGCACAAGCTTCCAATTAGCAATTTAATTAAAAAATTAACAGCGTATTTGCCAACCCTTCAGTATTTTCAGCTTCTTCTTTTTTTTTTTTTAATCTTTTGCCTTATCTAGGGCCACACCCATGGCATATGGAAGTTCTCAGGCTAGGGGTCTAACAGGACCTGTAGCCACCGACCTACACCAGAGCCACAGCAACACGGGATCCGAGCCGCGTCTGCGACCTACACCACAGCTCACGGCAACGCCGGATCCTTAACCCACTGAGCAAGGCCAGGGATTGAACCGGCAACACCATGGTTCCTAGTCGGATTCGTTAACCACTGAGCCACAAAGAGAACTCCTGCTTCTACTGATTTATGTAAATCTCCAGCATTTATGTAAATCTCCGGGATTTTCATCCAAGTATCAAACTGTTTCTTCATCAAACTCTTTGGAAGCTTTCCTTTATCCCCGAAATGTAGAGATAATATCAAGCTCTTAGAACAAAAACAATCATTCTAGGCTTGGGAAATAGCACATGAAACTTCCCTCAATAAGCTCTTGAAGCCTTTGAACCAGGCCTGTCTCAGCCTTCCTTCCTCGGTGCTGAGTCTTGTAACACAGGAAGGTCAAGGGCCTGGTAAGCCCTGTAACTCAACGAGTCTGAAAACAAAGGAGAACCTTCCCAGGTTCAATGGCCGGGTTCAAAGTTCTGAGAACTCTTCCTTCTTGAGCTCCGAAGCCCTACTTTACCTCCCATTCCCTTTGTCTCTAAGGCCAGTTTAAAGTTCTTCAAGTTACTGTTCTGTGCTTCTCCTGCCCACCTCTCCCTCCAGGTCCCGAATTAGTGGGAAGAGGGTCAACTAACCTAAGAGGGACATTAGGATGAACACATTGAGTGGGAGAGTCACTGTAACTCTCCCTCAGAATAAGAATAACGGCAGAGAGGACTTCCACAATTAAGGACAAGAGTGAAGGCATTGAGAAAGCCAGGGAATTATTCTTAGAAACACACTGGATTCTAATAACTGCTGACAACTCTGGTGCTTCTGTTAACTCCCAGACGTACCCACAGTGATTGGCACCTGAGCTGTATAGGGGTCATTGTGCCCTTTCCAAGGGGCAGAGTGGAAAAGGCATCCACAGTACTTTTCCCTGCTCCACAAACAAGCCTTAGTGGGAGAGGTGGTAGTACTTAGCTCAACCCTATTTTCTAGAAGATTCTCAGTGGCTTCTAGAAAATAGGGTTGAGCTAAGTCCTACCATGAAGTCCTATGACCACAAGGACATTTGTTCCCAAAAGGCCCAGTTTAATAGCAAGATCAAGTACAGACTCCTTAATCTAGCATTTAAGATTTGACATCAAACCAGTTCTTCAAAAAGGATCTCTAGGAGTTCCCGTTGTGGCTCGGGGGTTGACAAACCCGACTAGCATCCATGAGGAGGCAGGTTCAATCCCTGGCCTTGCTCAGTGGGTCAAAGATCCACGTTGCCGTGAGCTGTGGTGTACGTCGCAGACGCGGCTTGGATCTGGTGTTGCTGTGGCTGTGGTGTAGGCTGGTGGCTACAGCTTCTGTTAGACCCCTAGCCTGGGAACCTCCATATGCCGCGGGTGCGGCCCTAAAAAAGTAAAAAAAAAAAGGGCTCTCCACTGCTCATTAACAAGACTCCTCAAGGGCAATTTCCATCAGTAACCCTCATTTATACCAGGAATGATCTGCTTAGGGTCTCCTCAAACCCAGATCCATCCCACCCTCTTCAAGGCCCAAGTCAAACCCATCCTTTCCCATGAAGATTTATCTGACAGTCAGGCCCCATGTCCCCTCCCTGCTCTGGACTCCCCGAGCAGATAGTCTACATTTAGTGTATTAATTTGGCACTTAATGCGCATTAATTTATTACTTAGTGTTTTCTGTGTCTGTATCTTTATCTCCCAGACAAAACTACGAAATTCTTTAGGACAGGATCTATTTGAGTCAGATAAGGTTGTAATTAGGTATAAATCCAATAGCACCTAGTATATAGTGGATGCCCAGTCAACACTTCCTGATTGTTCACTGACTGGGGTGCTATCAGACACAAGTTGGAAACCTGAGTATAGATAGATAGATAGATAGATAGATAGATAGATAGATAGGAGATAAGATAGATATGAATGACTGGGTCACTTGGCTATACAGCAGAAATTGACAGAACATCGTAAATTAACTCTAATAAAAATTTTTTTCAAATGTAGAAGACAATAGTATAAGCCAATGAATGTTTTGAGCAAAGTGAGGGGGAAAAAAAAAAGACAGGGGCTGCAGAAGGTGTTTCAGAGCATTTGGGGAGTGGGAAAAGCATAATATATGTACTTCAAGCTTAAAGTACAGTCCAATAAAACCCATGAACTGGAAAGAAAAAAGAAAAAAAAAAGCAAAGAAAATTTGAGCTGGTGAAACCCAAAACGTGTTCATTCCTGTGACGGTTAGCGGAACCAAAACTTGTCTAAAGACCCCAGAGGGAGAACCCTCTGAGAAACAACCCCACAAACCGGATACTGTACATCCAAATGAATTAAGCAACATCCTGAAAGAAATTCTGGACTCTGAGAGCATCAGGATTTCCAGAAGCTGTTGATTTTTTTTAAAGGTATTTAACCTCAGGGCCCTAAGAAAGCAAAATATCCACACGGCCTCTTTAAAAGGAAGGTAATCACATGAATAAGCTCTATTTTACTTGCACTGTCAAGTGGCCCTTGAAAGAATCCGGAGAAGTAGCAGGGGAAGTTATTAAAAGACCAAGGGCAGGGGAAGTTATTAAAAGACCAAGGGGCCGAGAAGGTTAGGCTGACTCTTTTCCAACTCACTCTCAGATCAGAAGCATCAGCTCATTGCGTATTTCTTCTGAGACATCTGGGCTCCTTCACAAAGAGGTCTCTTCATTTTTGACCTTGTAGTTCCTAAGTTCTTGGTCCTTGAGAGCTCCTAGTTCCACAGAATTTGGTGAAGAAAGCAGCCATTCTATATCTTATCTAAACCTCCTTTAATTACCACTTAGAGGTAGGAACAGCCGCCAGTCCCTCAAGTCCTCAGTAGCTCCAGGACACCCACATAGCCTTTCAGATCCTTCAAATCAAGCTTAGACGCCTCCAAGGGTACCAACACATCGCTGTCCTTTGTCACTTAAAGATTTACATAATCAACCCAGAAGGGCCTATCAAGGCGCCCTCACTTGGTAGCCACCAGGCGAAAACCCACTTAGGTTTCTCCTTGGGCCTTTGATGAATCACTCTCTAACTCAGTCATAGCATTTGAGGGCCTGGAACCAAAATTTCTCGGGCTTCAGCATCTCGGTTCTTTTGTGACAGCGACGACGCGGAGCAGAAAACTGCGGGAAGTGGGGAGATGTGCCATTGATTCCGCATGGCGCCGTTTTTACCCCACTTGCCCATCTCCTAAACCAGAGGTAGGCGTGTCCCCTGGATTTAAACCAGTCTCCACTCTACAAACGGGATTATTTTCTTCCTTCCACAAACCAGGCATGACGATTCTGGTTTACATATTTAAACAAAGGGTCGAAGAGGCGTGTCTCCGGACCTAAGGGCTGAGGCACATTTTTTTTCCACCTCAGGAACCTCAGGTTAGTTCTTTTGCTCCCATGATGCCTTAATCGTGCAATTACGTAAGCCAGTTGCACCTTGGACAGCCAAGGAAAAAGAGACTTTCAGTACGCCTGAGGCGACAAGGCGCCCTCTGCACGCAGCACCCCGAGTCGCCGCGAGGTTTTAGCAGGGCTGTGCAAAGCGAGAGGAGCCGCGGGCGCGCGGCGGGGAGGCGGGGCTTGTCTTCCGGCAACGCGCCCGGCGATTGGCCAGCCCATCTGCGGCCGAGACCAATGGCCAGGTGCCTGGCAAACGCTCATCGCAGCGACTGCGGCTGCGCGGCAGATTCGAATCGGCGGCGGCTCCTAGAGGGCGGCGTGAGTGGGGCTGAGGCTGTCTCGCGTCCTCTCGCCATGGATAACCGGGAAAATGTCTTTCAGTAAGTGTCGGTCCGGTGGGTTGGGGGCGACGGGGACGTGATCCCCGGCTGCCGGTCGCGGTGGGGCAGGGGTACCTGGGTTCGGGCCTGGAGGTCTGCAGATCCGAAGCCCGGCCAGCCCCGCCCCCCAGGCCCGCCTCCGTTCGCCCCTTCCGCCCCCTTCCTTGGCTCCGGAGTTTGTCCCCTCCTACCCGCATCCCACTCCCACCCCCACCCACCCCCACGCCCCCTCACCCCACACCAGCCGAGCTGTGGCCCACTCGCGAGTGGTGGAAAGACAGCTCACGGCCTAGCCGGGACTCTCCGCTGAGACCTTGGCCCTTCGGCCGAGCTGGGGCCAGAGTGACAGTTTGGGATGAGCTGGAAGATTCCTAAGGCCCTCGGCGTTCCTGGATTCTTCGTAAGGAACCTCCTCTGGGCAGACCGCCGCTGCGGAAGGGAAACGTTTAATCCCTAAAACTCGTTTTGTAGGTTGCATGAGAAACTTTCAAAGGCACTTATTCAAAAAATTCTAGGACAGTAGGAAGAGAGAACTTTAACTTGGAATTACTCATAATCCCACAGAGTTTTGTTTTTTTGGAAGCGCAGTTGATGTCAGATATTATATGTTACAGGTGTACAATATAGTGGATTAACAATTTTTTAGACTATACTCCGTTTATAGTTATTATAAAATATCAGCTGTAGTCCCCCTGTTGTACAATATAGGCTTGTAGCTTAGTTTATGCCCAAAAAAGTCTTTGAATAATATACACTTTAAGGGGGAAAAGAAAAGTTATGTTTATTGTCATCTGTGTCAACCTGCTAACACCTTTAAAAATCCCCATGCCTTTGCTTTTTATGACTTAGGTGATTGATCCAGACTGTTTCAAAAGTATTTAAAACAGTTAAATCATGTGTGACAGGAAGTAAAACTGGTTAGTTTGTTTGTTTGTTTTTGGGCTTTTTTGGTCTTTTTAGGGCCGCACTGGCGACTTCCTGATTCCTAGGCTAGGGGTTGAATCGAACTGGAGCTACAGCTGCCGGCCTACACCACAGCCACAGCAATGCCAGATCCAACTGGAGTCTGCCACCTACACCACAGCACATAGCAGCGCTGGATCCTTAACCAACTGAGCGAGGCCGGGGATAGAACCTGCGTCCTCATGGTTACTAGTCAGATTTGCTTCCACTGAGTCACGACAGGAACTCCAAAACTGGTCCATTTTATCAGCACCAGGGTAATTTGATTCTTTGGGATCAGATGGTTAAGTGCCATCAAAACAAAAATCTCTTTGTTAGCGCAGCCTGCAAAGGATTTCAACTTTAGAGGCTCCTTTTCCCCCATTTTAAGAGAGGAAGATCAGATATTTCTGACCTTATTTTGACTTTCCAGAGGCTAATTTGCGTGAATGAACTGGTTGTTTTAGTATTAACTTACAGCATTTTTAGGCCATATTACTAGGGAAATGTGGTAGTTATCAGAACATGAAATGTTGAGTTTGGGCAGCCTATTATATGTATTTCAGGAGAAAGTCATTTCATAACTTGTATACTGCTTATAAATTGTGGGGATTTATCTGCTGTGATGCAGGAGAGGGAGATTCTAAATTTAGGAATTTTTTTAGCTTTTAAAAATAAGTAATACATACTTATCTGGCAGGAGAAATACCATGATCGTGAAAAATAAGTTATACATTTACATGGGTGGAAAAAATATTTAGAAAAATATGCATTACAGTCTATACCCAAATGCTCTCCACCCCCTCATATGTAACTATTTTTCTAGTTTATTTTTCAAGAGTTTCTCTTTGCAAATACAAATATTTATATTGTAATATATGGACATAACTATATATATGTGTGTGTGTGTGTGGGTACAGTTCCTGCCTTTATTTCACATAAAATGTAGCAGAGTGTATATAGTAATTTTGTTGATTGACAGTGTTCTTGGAGATTTCAATTCATAAATTCTTTCTCATTCTTTTTTTACAGCTATGTGATAGTTCATGTACTGCAATTGATCTAAAAAGTCCCCACTGATGGATAATTGGGTTGTAGACAATCTTTTGTTATTAAATGTAGTGCCATGGAGAAAAATCTTGTACATGTGGCATTTTGCATATATCTGTCCTCTAGATTCCCAGAAGTGATTTGCTAGATCAAAAGTAAGGCCCTCTGTAATTCTGGTAGATAATCCCTTGAGGGGGATTGCGTACACTCACCTGTAGGCCTGTTTCCATTGCTTCCCTGTATGTGTTGTCATGTTTTTTTGTAGTCTGGTAGGTGAGAAGTGGTGGAATATTTTTCTGTGGAATGCCTTTTGTTCAGTTTTTAAATTGGGTTGGAGTTGGTTTTGTTTTTTTTTCCTTTTAACCCCAATTTCTAGAAGCTCTGTTTCATCCCAGTTTATCATTTCTCTTTAGACTCCTTTTTTTTTTTTCCTTTCCTTTTTTTTAAGGCTACACCTGTGGCATATGGGCATATGGAAGTTCCTAGGCTAAGGATCTAATCAGAACTGCAGCTGCCAGCCTACACCCATAGCCACAACACTCGGGATCCAAGCCACATCTGCCACCTACAACACAGCTTGCAGGAACACCTGGTCCTTAACCCACTGAGCGAGGCCAGGGATCAGAGCTGCATCCTCATGGATACTAGTCAGGTTCCTAACCTGCTGAGCCACAATGGGAATTTCTCTTTTGACTTCTCTTGTTTTGTTTTATTTATTTGACCTATAGAAGCTTTTAATTTATATAATAGTAGTTGGCTTTATCTAGCTTTTCTTTTGTGGCTTCTGGATTTTGAGTCCTAAGAAACATTGATTTCATTTGTATCTTAAGGTGATAGCTAAAAGAAAGTGTTACTTTTACACCTTTTGCCCCACCCCCACACCACACATATACACACACACACACAGAAAAAAATGTAGCTTTTCTGATAGAAACATGGAAGTCTTCCTTAGCTTGGCTCTCTTGCACACTCAGTATGCAGTCCTATCAGCAAGACCCATTGTGTCTTTCTCCAAAACCCCCAGATTTCACGCTTGAACTGTTTGTTCCTACCCTAGTCCACTCACCACCCTGTCGGTGGGACTCTGCGGTAACCTCCTAACCAGTTTCCTAACTGACTTCTGTTCTCATCCTTCACCCCTCTCTTGGAGAAACACAATGGCCGTTTTAAAATGCAAACTGGATCTTGTCACCCCCACCCTTCTCCCAGCTCACCCTGCTTAAATAGCTGCTTGGGTCTCTGGCATGATCAAAAGTCACCCCCTCTGGAGAGGCAGGATTTCCCTGACCACTCTACCTAAAAATAGTAAGTCTTGTCACACTCTTACCCCTTCTCCCATCTTTTTTTTTTCCTACGTGCTTAATGTCACCTGACAGTTTTATCAGTTTCTTTTTGTTTGTTTATTTACCCCACTAGCACTTGGGGTCCCCTAGAGAACTTGGCTTTGCTTGGTTGTGTTTTTTTAGCTGTGTTTGGTTATGTAGAAGTAGGGTAGGCAGAGTTCTCAGGAGCTATAGCCCTGACTTCTGACTTCTGAGCCTTGCCATCACGTGTTCCTCCTTAGAGACATGGTGTTCCGTTGAGGCCCAGAAAGCAAACTGTATCTAGAAGCTTTGATAAGCCTTCACAAGCCCTCTTCAACTCTCCAGTCAAGCTCCTGAGCAGCAAGAGGAGAGTCTGGGTCAGCGCCATGCCTGGGTCCCACCGTTAGGAGCAGGGGCAGCAAACTTCAGGGCACACCCCTTAGAGTGGAGGTAGTGACCCTGGGGATCTGTGAGAGGAAAAGGAGACTCCAGGGGGTAGACCTGGGGACCTTTTAGCTGCTTCTTTTTGGGCTACTTCAGGGCCTTGCATCTTTCTTCTAAAAAAGACTGACTGCTTCTGAGTTTTCTGATCATTAAGTAAACGTCCTTTCATTTTTTAGGAGGGGACACACCTGAGGCATATGGAGGTTCCCAAGCTAGGGATCCAATTGGAGCTGTAGCTCCCAGCCTACACCACAGCCACAGCAATGCTGGATCCTTGACCCACTGATCAAACCTGCATCCTCATGGATGTTAGTCAGATTCATTCCTGCTGAACCATGACAGGAACTCCTGCTTTTTTCACTTTTACATAGCATTTGAATTGGTGTTTAAGATGTAGATTTTAAGTGTATAAATGATAAATATAAAATGAAATACATTTGCTTTTAGAAATTATCCCTAGTAATCCTATGTGCATGTTGTTCTCTGTCTAGAATGTTTGAAGCCCACATGCAGAGCTACAAGGGTGATGACCCACTTGGTGAATGGGAAAGGTTAGCATTTAGTTTACTTTTTTTTCTGTAAACAAACTATATGCTACCCTGAAAATTAATATTATCCATATTTTTCTAGTTATATGCGATGGGTAGAAGAGAATTTTCCTGAGAATAAAGAATACTTGACAACTTTATTAGAGCATCTAATGAAGGAATTTTTAGATAAGAAGAGATACCACAACGACCCAAGGTTCATCAATTATTGTTTAAAATTTGTAAGTATTCTTTCAGATATTTAGTCATATCTCTAGTCATGGTGTACTTTGCTTTTTATCCAGACTTTAAGATCATTTTAGACTGTTTTTTATTTTGATTCCTTATATTTCCAGTCATAAATTCTTTTAAGTTATATGGCCAGAGACATGTATTTTACAACCTTTTGGCTTCTGTATTGTAGAATCGGTGATTTAATTTTAAAATCCTTCTCTGTGTATCAAGTCTGAAATGTGACAACATGAGGTAGAAACCATTAAACTGCAAGAAGGTTTGTTTAATGAGAAGTGTGTTTGGGAAAGGAGAAATAAGCAGGCATTTCCAGGTTCTACGAGGGTTCCTGGGAGTAAATTAAATTCATTGTGAATAATTAAGAAAATATTAACTCTCAGAAATGAAGTTTAGTACTAAAAGGAGAAGGCTGCCTCAGATTAGACTTTAAAGGATTGTCTCCTCAATCTTAAAATAAAGGCTTGGGAGCACGAGTTCTAATAAAATCAAGAATGGAGGAGTTCCCACTGTGGCTCAAAGGGGATTGGCGGCACCAGGACACGGGTTTGGTCCCCAGCCAAGCACAGAATCTGCTGTTGCTGAAGCTGTAGTGTAGGTCACAACTGTGGCTTGGATCTGACTCCTGGCCCGGGAACTCCATAAGGTGGGGGGCGGCCAAAAAAAAGAGAGAATGAAGTTGAACCCTTACACAAAAACTAACTGATAATGGATTAAAGACCTCAAATTAAGAGTTAAAACTAAAACTCATAGAAGAAAACATCACAGAAAAAATTCATGACACTGAATTTGGAACTGAATTATTGGATATGACACCAGAAGCATAGACCAAAAAAAAGGGGGGGGGAGTAGATAGGGTACACATGGATTTGTTTACTAAATTTGAACATATGAGGATTAAAGACACCCTATGGAACTCACGCTATGATACCTTTATCTAACGTGTTACAGGACCAATATCTTGGAAGAGATGTGGGTTCTTAGGGGACATTGAACATCAAGGAAAGGGATGAGCTTATCTTGGAGGCTTGTCATCAGAGGACCACCCAGGCCTTCCCCTGCACAGTCCATCCTGAAGCCTCCACGGAGATGAGCGCTGAAGGCTGCCTGGACTCTGGACCGCAAAACCAGCCGTTCCTTTGTTCTCAGGTCTCTCTGCTTTGGGTTTCTGCAGGCCGAGTGCAACAGTGACCTCCATCAGTTTTTTGAGTTTCTGTACAACAATGGCATCGGAACCCGGTCAGCTCCTCTGTACATAGCCTGGGCTGGGCATCTGGAAGGCCAGGGAGAACGGCAGCACGCCAGCACTGTTTTTCAGAGAGGGATTCAAAACCAGGCTGAACCTAGAGAGCTGCTGCAACAGCAGTACAGGTAGTTTGAAAGTAAAACTCCACACAGTGTTTCCTACCTTGAAATGTAATGTTTGCTCTTAGATTTTTCATTTTCATTGTTATCTGTTTGTATGGGGAAATCCTTCTCATTGGGGAAAATAAGGATGCATAGAATCGTGTATGAAAATACTACTGTTAACATTTCTGTGCACTTCTTTCCAATATCTTTTCCAATGCCCGTGTGTGTGCTTTAGTGTCTGTGTTTTAGTAGTAAGCTCTGCTGTATGTCTGGTTACAGATACTGAGCTTTATACTGCTCTTAAGAAATTATGCACTTTTATAGTACTTACAAGTGGTTGTGAAGCCTATTCCAGAGCGATGTCATAATTGTCCTCCAGTAGAACTTTTAGGTTATTTCCAACATTTTGATTTTTATAAAGAACAACATAATGAGTAACTATTTTTCACAATTTTTAACTTTTTCAGTGATTAAATAATCTCATTTTGGGTAATGTATATACACCTTAAGATAGGAAACTAAAGAACAGAAGAAACCCGGCGATTTAGTTGGCATTTTTTTTCTCCGCTTACGATAGGATTGCAGGCATATTTTACATACATATGCGCCCTATGTCAAGGTCTCTTTTCTCCTTCATAAAAGTATTTCCTAATTATTTCCTGTTTTTAACTATTTCCTTCTTATAGATTTTCAGAATCGAAACTGTGGAGTCAAATGGTGTATGGAGAGTGTTCAGGCTTGTGGTGCCTGTAACCAAATGACCTGCTCAAAAAGTGGTGCAGGTGTTCCCTCTCTCACTTCTCTCACACAGCTTTACCAGCTCCTAATACACTCATTGTTTGCAACTTTGCTCCAGTGCTCATGCTCGTTTTAAACTTTATTATAAGAATTTTCAAGTACACATTAAACAAAGAAAAATTAATACAATGAACCTCCGTTTACTTATCACTTACTTGTAATAATTATTAACATTTGATCATGTTATGCTGAAGGATATAATGCAATTCCAAGACAGCAAAATATTTTACCCTAAACACTTCCTTAAGCAGCTCAAGACAGTCATTTCTTACAGAACCTTACATCATTTTCACACCTAATAAAATGAATGATAATTCTTTAATATTTAATTTGTAGTCATTCCTCATTATGTGAAATGTTTTTGTTGTTTTTAACCACTGGTTTGTTTGAATTGAGTCAAACAACATTTGGCATTTGGTTGTGTATCTCATAGTCCCTTCGTACTGCACACTCCTGCTAACGTACACCCAAAACGTCAGGCTTGAAAGTTGCATATTACATGACAGGCTGATTGATGTGTAAAGATGCTTTAAGTGACATTTTTAACAAGTTGTTGGAGTTCCTGCTGTGGCACAGTGGGTTAAGAATCCAACTGCAGTGGCTCGGGTTTGATCCCCGGCCCAGCAGAGTGCATTAAAGAATCTGGTGTTGCCATGGCAGTGGAGCAGTTCACAGCTGTGGCTTGGATTCAGTCCCGGGCCCGGGAACTTCCATGTGCTGTGGGTGCAGCCATAAAAAAGAAGTTGTCACAGCATGAACACTAATATATCTGCTTTTTAAAGTAATTCTGTACTTTCACATCTTCCTTCAAAACAATATACTGTCTATTGTGTTCCAGATGTAGAGAATGCCCAAAGCAGCGTTCAACACCCCATGTTACAACACATGCGCACTTGATGCCCCCAGAGAAGAGGGTACATTTTTATATGCATTTAAGAAATACTGACATAAACTGGGCAGAAGGAGGAACTTTTCTAATATAAATGTACTGGGGGATTTCCCACTGTGGTGCAGTGGATGGGCAGCGTCTCTGGAGCACTGGGACATTCGATGCCTGGTTTGGCATGCTAGGCTAAGGATCCACTGCAGCGCAAATCTAAGCGCTGGCCCAGGAAGCCCATGTTGCAGGGTGGCAAAAAGAAAAGGGAAAAATATATATATATATGTATATGTATATGTGTGTGTGTGTACTGGGTATGAAGACAATCCAAGAATCTTTTTTTTTTTAATTTTGTAGCACCTCTGAAATTAAACTTTATACTTTCTCTTAACCTCAGTCTTGACTAGCTTATAATAAGCCGTTTAACATGTTTGGTTTTCACTTTCATCTAAATACATATTTAACTGTAACTTATAATCTATACTGATAACCATTCCTGCTGTCTTTTAGGTTGTTTCAGACACGCCTTGCAGAATCCCATTTGCCAACTCAAGGTAAAATAATGCTTCTGAAATGTCCAAAGTGTTGGTAACATAGTATTTGATTTTCACTACTATCTTTTTTTTCCTGAAAAAACATCCATCTGGTATTTATTGACTGTATTGTCCTAGGTGGGGAAGGCACTCTGCTAATAATAATGCCTGATAAATAGCCCTGGCGAGCAGGGGCTCTGTCTTAGCACTTTAAAAGAAAATCTCACAAGAAAAACTTAGTGTTTGCTCGTATTTTTAGTTTTTTTGCTTTTAAATAAGAATTGCCCTAAATAGAGGATAGAACTTACTCCGGAGTACATCTGTTCTGAATCGAATCAAATGTGTTTAATATAACTTTTTAAGATGTGTAGTAACTTTTTTTAGAAATATAGACATCATTGCAACATTAAGCATCCTTTCGTGTTGTCTAAAATAATGGGACTTTACATTTCTTTCAGGGACTTCCTTGGGCATTTTGAATTGATTAGAAAATTGATACTACAATATTTATCGTATTTATAAAGTGTTTTAGTTACATTTTCTGAGACAGTGTAAATGATTTTAATTTCTAATGTTTCTTTTTGGAAGATCGGGGGATGTATTTGTAATAATTTTATTTAAAATGATTGTACCCTTATTTCTTTTTGTTTCATCATTTTTCCCTCATAGCAAGAACCTTAGGACCTCTGCATGATGCTCAGATTTTAAACCAAATGATAACATCAAAATCAAATCCAGGAAATAACTCAGCCTGTGTTTCTAAGAAGCAGGTAATAGTATTGTGGTTCGGGAGTTCCCGTGGTGGTACAGCAGAAATGAATCTGACTAGGAACAGTGAGGTTGTGGGTTTGATCCCTGGCCCCGCTCAGTGGATTAAGGATCTGGCGTTGCTGTGAGCTGTGGTGTAGGTCGCAGACATGGCTCGGATCTGGCATTGCTGTGACTCTGGCTCAAGCCGGCAGCAACAGCTCTGATTAGACCCCTAGCCTGAGAACCTCCATATGCCACAGGTGTGGCCCTAAAAAGACAATAATAATAATAGTAATTGTGGTTTAGGAGTTCCTGTTGTGGCTCAGTGGTTAACAAACCCAACTAGCATCCATGAGGACTCAGGTTTGATCCCTGGCCTTGCTTAGTGGGTTAAAGATCCGGTGTTGCCATGAGCTATGGTGCTGGATCCCGCGTTGCTGTGGCTGTGGCGAAGGCCGGCGGCTGCAGCTCCAGTTTGACCCTTAGCCTGGGAGCCTCCATATGCCACAGGTGCGGCCCTAAAAAGACAAAAAAAAACATTGTGGTTCATGTGGGAACTGGGAAGGGTACTGAACAGTCATCTGACTGCCATCCACATCTGCTTGGGCATCTCACTTGTTTCCCGAGACACTAACCCCCACGTCAGCCACCTGTGCTGGGGCACTTTTCTGGACCTGTCGTCATCTGCCACTGCTAACCTCAAGTAAAAGAACTCACTGTCTGACTATAACTTTCTGTACTTGTCTGACCTCAGGACCCCCATTGCATGGCCTCCTGTCTCACCTCCCTAGCATCCTCTCTCCCTTGTCCTATATGCTTGCCTCTCACAGGCCCAGGGTCCCTACCCTGGGTTATACCCACCTGGAGGCCCGACTTAAAGCACTCAGAGCTTGGAACGTAACCTCACCAGGGTTGCCTACGCGCCAGTGATTACGTTTCCACTGTCCCAGTTTACTCTCTCTCTTTTATGTGTCGCTTATATTTCCAATTTTTCTAATGCCAAATTATAATAATTTTAAGCTTGTTTGTGCTCTCCTCAAACTGGGGACTTCAGGTATTAATTATAATTTAAAAGACAATAGGCGAGTCTCTGTGATGATTAAGAGATCCCTCAAAGGTTTTCATATTGCTTTGTGAAGTGATTTGGATGGTGGTTTTGCAGATAAGTAAGTGCTTTTCTTCGTTGTTTTAGGGTTCAGAACTTTCTGGAACGGTATCTGCAGCCTGTGATAAAGAACCGAATATGCAAGTACAATCTGTGCATTGATCTATTACTTCGTTTCCTTGAAGAGCTGCTTCTCTATGCTGTTTGTAAATAATGTATTTTTTCCCCATTTTAGGGAGCAAAGGGTGATCGTGATTTCTAAATCAGAATATTCTACACGCTCATCTTCGGCGGCCAAAACTGACATTCAGCAGGTTGTTATGTATTGCAAGGAGAAGCTTATTTGTGGAGAATCAGAATTTTCCTTTGAGGAACTGAGAGCCCAGAAATACAATCAGCGGCGAAAACATGAGCAATGGGGTACTTGCAGTCATACAATTTGAGATATACTATGTCCCTTAAAAATAACTCTCATCTCTGAGTAATTACATTTTGGGCATATAACTGACTATACTGAAAGAATCTGGGGAAAAAAAAAAACTGCCTGGCTCATCCTGTCAGACTAGGAGTCTTTGTTAAATACTAGTGTAGCAACCATGTTTTCTTGACAGCAAAGCTCAGAAGAAACAGCACTGAAATACAAATCCATGCCAGTGTTGTGTTAACTTTTAGTGAAATAGTAAATGTTTTTGAACCTTTCATATGTTATCTGTGTGGACTTGACCTTCCACATACAGCAATTCTAAACCTCTGAGTCAGTTATTTGTACTGTGAAAGGATGAGGTTAGGAACTAGAGTTGAGAAGAGCTTTTTCAAGATCTGCACCTGGTATAAATAAGACATTTGAGGGTCCTCTGATCAAGGTGCCTTGTTATCCATGGCTGTGCTGTGCGGTGGACCAAGGCTTCCTGACACCAGTGCTGCCCTTGCCTGTGCTCTGACAACGTGGACCTCAGAGGAAAATGCACCTCGGTTCCACTTGGGGCTTCTATACCTTCTGTGGATTTGTGCTGTGCCCATTCCGTAGGCCACTTTTTGTTTTCTTTATTTCTCATGTGGTTGACAGCTGAGAGGACAGGCAGTTGACACACATGCAGGACGCTTTTGTGTCGGGCACAGATGCTGAAGTCTGAGTTGGACCGTGTGATTCACGCTGCTGTGGTTATGTTAACCAGTTACTGGAAGTGAGTCTGACAGCAGTGTACTCGACACACGGACTTTTTGGTGCACTTTACTCTTATTCCTTCTTAGAAAGCACCTAGAGACTTATAGCTTTTAAAAACAGTTCCATTTTTCAAATGATTTGCAGTCATGATTGTTCTCCAACAAGTGCTTAGTATCATACCATGCTGTTACCAAGCACTTTTGTTACGCATGTACATTTTTATAAATTGCATGCCCTGAACTTAAACGTAACTGTGCTGAAGGCAGGTAAAAACTGTAATTGGAAAGTAATACCTATTCCAGTTCTAATAACCCAGGACACATGGAAAAGACTAGTAAAAAAACTTGCCATCCTAGAATTAACATTTTACTGTTTTTGCATGAATTCCTCTGATGACCCGAATTTAAATTTTGCATGCAAACCATTTGTCTTTCCTAAAGTAAATGAAGACAGGCATTATATGAAGAAGAAAGAAGCAAATGCTTTTGAAGAACAATTATTAAGACAGAAAATGGATGAACTTCATAAGAAACTGCACCAAGTGGTGGAGCTTTCGCATGAGAACCCGCCTTCCTGCCAGGACAGGTCTGAGGTGTGTGCTCCTCCTCGAGGCTTCCCATGACCAGCACAGTAATTGCTGTTGCAGTCCGCTCCTTCCTGTCCTCTGATTGTAGAATTATTTCTGATCTCAGTTTAGTTACTAGCTTTTCAAACTTTTTTCCCCCAACAGTGGGGGAAGTCACAATCTCATACGCTTCCAGACAACAACAGAGGTCACATTTAAAGAGCCAAGCGTCAGAATAACACTGGGCTTCTCAGCAGCAACACAGAAAGATGTTGCAAATGTAGAATAAGAAAGGAAGTTACCAAACAGAAGGTGTAGTGTGTTTGTATATGTGTGGGGGGTACGTATTTATATATATATGTATTAACGTATGTAGTCCTTTTTCTGATTTTTCTTTTTTGGTACAATGACTGTATATACATATGTATAAAATGAAAATTCAGTCATAATGATTCCATTAATTTGTGTTTGGAAGCCAGCACATACCTGCAAAAATGAGTCTCAGGACCTGTTTATCCTACAGACTTCCTGTTGCCATCTTCCTGTTTTCAGCTCCACTTTCACTTCCATTCTGATATGTGTTCAAATTTCTGAACTTCTCTGGAGGTCAGCTTTCTCCAAGTGCTATGTTAGGTGTTCGGACTCCTTCACTGTCATTTTGTTGAGGTTTGCAGAGCTGAAGTAGATGATAAACACAGGTTTAAGCCACGGACTTTAACCAGAAACCTCTCTTTATGAGCTTATTTCTGTATATGAGTGGTCTAAGGAGATATTTTTCCAAGTTGATCTCCAGTTGTCATTTATTGACCAGCTCAGCCCTTCCCTATTTTTCCTTTTTTTTTTTTTTTAAGGGCCACACCTGCAGCATATGGAAGTTCCCAGGCTAGGGGTCAAATTGGAACCACAGGTGCCAGCCTATGCCATAGCAACACGGGATCCGAGCCGCATCTGTGACCTACACCACAGCTCACAGCAGTGCCAGATCCTTAACCTACTGAGAAAGGCCAGGGATCAAACTCACGTCCTTGTGGATACTAGTCAAGTTCATTAACCACTGCACTACAAAGGGAACTCCTAGGCTTTCCCTGTAGGTATAAAATACCTTTATCACGTGCTCAATTTTTAATATCTAAGACCTATTTCTAAAATAACTCTGGCTTTGTTTTGGCAGTAGGTTTCTTCTTGATCATTCCACATTGTTTACTACAGCTTTGTTGTGTGTTTTGATAGTCTGATTATTATTTTTTAATGTACTCCTTCAGAAATGAATATTATGATTATTTTTTAATCTTTACTAATTTTGTAGGTAAGGAAATGGTATAGGTTACTTTTAATTATCTTTTTGATGACTAGTGAGAGTAAACTTTATATTTTGTCCATTTATCTGTGAAATAACTATTCTTGCCCTAGATGTTTGGTGCTTTTCTTTCTTTGTTTTTTTAAATGGCTGCACCCTCGGCATATGAAAGTTCCCGGGCCAGGGATTGAATCCGAGCTGCAGCTGCAACGCGAGCCACAGCTGTGGCAGTGCCAGATCCTTTAACCCACTGTGCCAGGCTAGGGATCAAACTTGCACCTTTGCAGTGACCTTAGCCACTGCAGTCAGGTTCTTAACCCACTGTGCCACAGCAGGAACTCCTGGTGCTTTTCTTAACAATTTGTGAGAATACCTCTACAGGGTGAGGAAGTAACTTTTTGTCCTTAAACTTGGCAACATGAGAATGTACATGTGCAGTCATAGGAGTACATATTAGTAGAACAGCTAAGGCTATAAGTTGAAGGCCTGGGTCCTGCCCATTGTGAGCCATGCTGTTGTGCCAGTTAGTGCAGTCTGTCGTCACAGTTCCTCGTCATTCAAGAGAAAATGGCTACCAAGTGTATCTTAATGGAAGGAACACCATTATGAGCATTTGATAATATTATTTTGTTAGTCTTTTCCCAAAATTAAGTGAAGTGAGACAGGGCAGTTCTTAAATAGTGATAAATGACCAAGGCTGGTATTTTACTGAAGTGTGAGCTGCCCATTGAGTCCGTGGTTAAGAAGCTACAAAAGCACCCAGCACATAGAGTGGCCTTTGTGGTTGCTGTGCATTTCAGAGCACCTGGCAGGTAAGAGGCTGCCTCGGCAGGAAAGGAAGCTGCAGGAGACAGATACCATTCTTTGAAAAGCTGTAATACCTAATTAGTAACAGTCTGGACCTCATGGCCTTGTTTTCGTTTGTTTGCTTCATGTGAAAGGTTAATCCAGCACATACTGGGCCACATGCAGGCTCCCTGCAGGAACTCGGAGCACCAAATCTTCCAGCCGTCAATCAGCGGCCATCAAAGAAAGTGGGAGAGAAACCCAAGGAAGTACCTCCTGTTGTTCCTCTTACAACAAATGCTGTTGCCGCTGCCTTGGTGTCCCCAGCCATCAACCAGAGTGTATCTCCCCTGGTTCCTCTGACAGCCCAGCCAGTGACAGATGCCATGTTTACAGTGACTGACAACACTGCCAGGTAAGTCAAAGATAGCCCTAGAGATGATAGTGCTGGGAATGGCGTCTGGCAGCTTCTTTATGTGACCTGCGATATCAAGACCCATATGTAAATGATAGGTGAGTCCTTTTTTTTTTGGCCTCACCTATGGCCAAAAAAATCCTGGGCCAGGGATCAAAGCCATACTATAACTGCGACCCGAGCTGCTGCAGTGACAGTGCCAGATCCTTAACCTGCTATGCCACAAGGGAACTCTGAGTCATGGTTTTTTAAAATAATTCAATGGGCGTGTAGTAAGAAAACCAAGTTATCGAAATATCAGCCCCAAGTCTTTCAGTCTTACTTATTCTGTTTCTTTTAGAGTATTTGTTTTACTTCATACTTCTCCCTTGAATTAAAAAGTTTTGGGGAGTTTCCCTTATGGTGCAGCAGAAATGAACCCGACTGGTATCCATGAGGATGCGGGTTTGATCCCTGGTCTTGCTAAGTGGGTTAAGGATCCAATGTTGCCATGAGCTGTAGTATAGGTGTGGCTCAGATCCTGCGTTGCTGTGGCTGTGGCAGAGGCTGGCAGCCAGAGCTCCTATTCAACCCCTAGCCTAAGAACCTCCATGTGCCGCAGGTGCAGCCCCCCCCCCCGAAAAGTCTTGATACCCTGAAACTAAACAATCTTTATTTAACTGAAGGATATACAGCTGTTAGACTGAAATTGCCTTTGCCTACCGGCTTTGACTGAGTATATATGGAGATATTACAATCCAGGTAGTTCCTCGACATATGTTCTTCTCATATTCCTTCTGCTATCCCACTCGGAGTAGTTTGAGGTTGATATTAGTTACACAGTATGACAAAAACGCCATCTACTGCTATGGAAATTTTTTTCTCCAATTTTGAGCAATTTTCCTAGACGACAGAAATTACAATTAATGTCGTATCACCTGTTTTTATTTTTATCTTCAGTCACTTTGGTGTTCTCTCTCTTTTTTTAAACATATAAAAATGTATTGCTCCATGAGGAAAAATAAAAGCCACAGTGTCACCCACACCCTCTTTGAGCTAAACCCCTTTATAAGTACTAGTCCTCCTCAGTGTCCAAGGTTCACTTTTATCAGTGGTGTCTCCTGGAGGTGAGACTTTATTTATTTTTTTGTCTTTTTGCCTTATCTAGGGGCTGCACCCGCAGCATATGGAGGTTCCCAGGGGCTAGAGGTCTAACGGGAGCTGTATCCACCGGCCTTCGCCACAGCCACAGCAACGCGGGATCCGAGCCGCGTCTGCAACCTACACCACAGCTCACGGCAATGGCAGATCCTTAACCCACTGAGCAAGGCCAGGGATCGAACCTGCAACCTCATGGTTCCTAGTCGGATTTGTTAACTACTGAGCTACGACAGGAACTCCTGGAAGTGAGACTTTAAATTATCATGGTTTTTCAGTCACATTAGGGTAATAGTTCAGACCTGTGTCCTGTATCACAGCATGCATATAAAAAGAGGACGGTTGTGTGGGGGCTATGACTTCGTTAATTCTTCATTTGCAAGACCTTAAAATGGTCAAAACAGCAGCAGTGATGGGTCCTATAGATACAATGGGTGTCTAGCAGTCCATGATGGAACGGGGAAGCTCTTTAACCTGATGATCATTCAGATCTCGGTCAGAAGCACTTGAAAGTGACCCTGGCCTCAGCCCAGGCATGGGCCTGAATGGACAGCTGACCACAGCAGAAAAAGGGCACCCTTCTCTTATATCTCATATGAAGCTCATCTTTTTTATGACAGTATAATGGGGATTTGTAGAATTAAAAGTGCTTTGCACTTTTTACTTTTCCTCCTCACAGTGTCCATTAAGGGGAGCAGCGGCAAATAGACAGACGAGGTCCACTCCCACGACTGTACCTAAAACAAACTGATATAAATGTCTCAGGCACCACTTTCCCCCTTCTTGACAACTGTTGGAGTCTAGAAAACAGTGCACTGTGGCCTCCTGCTCGTCACAGGAGAGGTGGCCCGTGCAGTGAAAGCACCAGCGCTGGCCTGTGTCACGGCTCGGGAGAGCTGCGCGGGGCCCCGGGACCCGGAGCCGGGGCATAGCCCTTCAGCCTGTGTCGTCAGTGGGATCATTTGAATCAGGGAAGCCGCCATCTTTCCCAACCCCGTGTACCAGCGATTATCAGGTGTTAAAGTACAGAATCACTGCATCAAGCAAACGTTCATACCTGGCCCTGCTCTGTAAGAATTATTGTCCTCAAAAAGAAGTAAAAGAAAAAATAAAACTTTTTATTCACTTACACTGTAAACCTAGGCATCCCATCTATGTTTTAACAACAGGCAAATTGCTGACATTTTTACCCTTCTTTCTTGATAGTTTGGTGTTATCTCACGAGTTTTCTCTTACAGAGGTGTGAATAGAAGTACTCATGAATTCAAGCCACAGAGTGGGACGGAGATAAAAGAAGGTGACGTTTAATTATAATACATTTGTTTCTAACCCATGGCCCAGACTGGTCCAGCTTGCTCAGAGGTCTCTTTGGTGGCTGTAGTTCGTGACGTCTTTAGACTGTAATGAACCTGAGTTTCAGCTCTCCTGCCCTTGGAGTGCAGGGGATCAGTAAGCCCCAGACCGTTTCAAGGGAAGGTTGAAATCCACCCGGCAGTCCCATCTTATTAATTAGAGTCCTTTGGAAGCTTGATTTGTGAAAACTTTTCTATGAAGTTTCTCAGAAGAAATTTAACCTAAAACAAGAGTCATCTTTAAATATTGTGAAGAAGAAAAGGTGATTAAAAGTTTAATTAGGAGTGTTAGTTATACTTCTGTTTGGTACTACTTTGTTAGAGGTATTTGCATAAAAGTAAGGTTTATAAAATAAGACGTCACTCCTCCATCCCTCTGTGTGACTGACACTTTTTTCCAGTGACCGTGTAGTGGGAACAGAACCCCACTCAGCAGAGCAGGTGACACCTGCATTAAGCAGGACCTAGCTGAGCAGGGAGATGCCAGGCGCCGTTCTAGGTGGTGAGGGGTGCAGTCAGAGCAGAACGCACACAAATCCCCACAAGTATAGAATAAGTTTCATAAATTGTGTGCTTTCTAAATTATTCCGATTTCTGCGCTGATACACGTTTTGTCCCCATTTCTTTAATAGGGTGTGAAACACATAAGGTTGTTAATGCAGGTTCTTTTCACACAACTCCGAACACATCACTGGGACTGGTTCCGGCAACACCATGCAAAGTGCAGCCATCCCCCACCGTGCACACAAAAGAAGCATTAGGTATGTACAGCTTTTGTTTGAATGGGTGGTGTTGAATTAATGAGATGAATTAGTGAACAATCTTTGGCAACCAAAGAGTTATTTTTTCTATTCTTTCTATTCTTTTCAGGTTTCATCATGAATGTGTTTCAGGCTCCTACACTTCCTGATATTTCTGATGACCAAGATGAATGGCCATCTCTAGGTCAAAATGAAGATGCTTTTGAAGCCCAGTTTCAAAGTAATAGCAATTTGTTTAATGGCTCCTAAGTGGAGAGCACTGCAGGTGGTGGTCTACAGAAATAACAGGGATTATACAAGAAGTAGCCCTGCCCTTGGTTATTAGCTTGTCACATAAAGGCATGGAGTTTGTGAAATAAAAAATATAACCATGTTCAACAATGTAAAATAAATAGGAGGTGCTAAAAAGGGCCAGGTCTCCATGGGTAGAGGTGGCCAGGAAGGGCTGAGTGGTTGGGACATCCTTGGGATCTGTCCGCAGAGGAGGGTCAGGGGCAGATTGTTAGGCCGGTGACCAGCCCACCTTTGCCTAGAGTCAGGGGATTTGTGCTGGAAGGCGGAGAGAGATCGTGACAAATATAAATATAGAACTGCAAGGTTAATTTCTCCTCGTAGGACAACAAAGATATGGAGAGCTTTATTCAGTGTCAGTGACCATAGCAATGTGTCAGGAGAACGGGGAACGCTGGCTTTATGTGTGGCCGGAATGCAAGACCTGGAGGCTGGTCTGCTAACCCTGGTGACATGGTTAAGTCCCTTCTCGTCACTGCAGAGTGACTCACCTCGTTACCTAATGTTTCAAAACACACTTTTCTGTGAGCTCTTACTAGATTTTCTTAATTGTAGTTGAAGTTTCACTTAAAGGACAGTGTTTTTGTCTTATTTTGATAATTAAATATAATTTTTTACTCTGTTGCAGAAAATGCAAGGTCTTCTGGGGCTTGGGGAGTCAATAAGATTATCTCTTCTTTGTCATCTGCTTTTCCTGTGTTTGAAGATGGAAATAAAGAAAATTATGGGTAAAGAAATAGATATGGTTAAAATAACACTGGGGGAGACACATGTCGCCACAGTGACGGGGACGGTACAGAGGTTGCAGGCCTCCAGGTGCGGAGGCTGTGAGAGAGAGAACAGGGCCTGCTGATCAGATGGTCTGGGTCCCAGTCCCAGCTCTGCCACTGCTGAATCTTTTGACCGCATGGCCAGGAGATTGGCGCCGAAGGTCTTTTCCAGATCTGCAGGGCTGTGGGGGAGCTCTAAGAAAGCTGTCCTCCCATAGCAAACGCAAGTATTACCAAAGGGAAACAACAGTGTGGTTATAAATCATCAGAGAACTGAGGGACCCTCTGGATTCAACATTGTATGAGCTGTAAATGAATCCACCAGGACAGGTGTCTAGACATGTTCAGTATATGTTGGCATTATTGATAAGGTAGAAAAGGAAGTGGCTGATACCGGGTCATGCTGCAGGGAACGTAGGATTTAAGGCTGAGGGACAGCACATTAGAGCCCTATCAGGGCAGAGTGGGGTAGCTCCAGGAATTTTCACTGTTAATAATGTTGACCATGGGAAGAGAGGTGTGAAAGCTGTCAATATTCATATTCCAAAGCCAGACCAAACACTGGGGGTAAGAAATAAAGCATCTGGCATCATGCCATTCTGTTGGCCTCAGCCCCCTTTTGTTCTTCTTAAAACTTGGTATAATAGAAATTTCTACATTTTGCCCCCTCACTTCAGTAACTGTAGATCTACTTTTATATCCATAGTTGTTTATTCAGCTTGCACCCAAGTTTTGCTAAACTGCTGTAAAAGAAATATGTATATATGTACTAACTAATTGAATAGATAAGTGGCAAATGTTTTTAACACTCTAACCTAAGTGGTAGAATTTATTTCCTTCGCATATCTTGCTGTTTGTAATTTTGCAAATCTTTCCTTAGATTGCCACAGCCTAAAAATAGACCCACAGGAGCCAGGACCTTTGGAGAACGCTCTGTGAGCAGATTTCCTGCAAAACCAAATGTAAGTAAATCTCTGCTTCATCCGTGACATCAGTCGTTCAACCCTTTTCTCTTCATTGTACCAAACAATTGTGCCAATCAAATGAGATGATGTTTTTAAAAAACTGCTGAAAAATAAAATATTACCTGAAGAATAAGTTTTTTAGAACATTATTCTATAATTATTTGCAGATCTGTTATGTACCACACGCTTGATAGATATAGAAACTGAACTCCGAGGAGTTCCCGTCATGGCTCAGTGGTAACGAACCTGACTAGTATCCATGACGAAGCAGGTTTGATCCCTGGCCTCACTTAGTGGGTTAAGGATCCACATTGCCATGAGCTGTGGTGTAGGTTGAAGATGCATGCAGCTTGGATCTGGCATTGCTGTGGCTGTAGTGTAGGCCGGTAGCTACAGCTTCGATTTGACTCCTAGCCTGAGAACCTCCATGTGCCATGGATGCGGCCCTAAAAAGAAAAAAAAGAAAAGAAACTGAAAATTGAGTTTGATATGATCCTTGACCCTAAGAGCCTTCCTGTTGACGGAGAAGCCACTGGGGGGATATGTATTTTTTCTAGACCTAAGAAGTTTCATAAAGGCTATATGGGAGCTCTGTACTATCTTTGTAATTTCTCTAAGTCTAGACTTTGCAAATTAAAAAAAGAAAAAGTAAAAATTGCTAAACAAAACGTGGCTCTTGTATGTGGTACAACTCCACTGGAGTGCGTTAAAGATGAAATGTCCTGGTTCTGGGGAAAAAGAACCTCAAGGTCCTCGGCTGTGTGTTAGCCAGGGGTTGCATCCATTTCTTCTAAAGAATTAAAATTCCCCATTTTTTTGGATCTTAAAAAGTATTAATGAGGAGTTCCCTTGTGGTCCAGTGGGTTAAGCATCTGGTGTTGTCACTGCAGTGGCTTGGGTCACTGCTGCAGTGAGGGTTCGATCCCTGGCGGGGGAACTTCCGTGTGCTGCAACAGGTGCAGCCAAAAAACAAAGGTATTAATGTGCTAAATTTCATCTACAAAATAGGGAGATTGCTGCTTTTTTTTCAGTTCATCTTTTGTTGTAGGAAGTACATCCCACAGAAGAGTTTCTGGATGATTCAACCGTGTGGGGTGCCCGCTGCAACAAAACCCTGGCGCCCAGTCCAAAGGGCCCCGGAGACTTCACGTCTGCTGCACAGCTTGCATCTACACCCTTCCACAAACTTCCAGCGGATGCAGTGCCCCCTCTAGAAGACAAAGGTGTGTGTGACACTGTCTAGTGTTTTATCTTCTACCAACTTGAGTTCTTTTATTATTACAGTTTTCTTCTTGAAAATTCTAAATGGGAAATGTGAAACTCATAAAGAGGAAGCTTAAAATCCATGCACTGTATTACATACATGGTTTTTTCATACTATCTTCATAAAATCTGTGTGCATTTTAAAAGTTTAATAACTTTTGATTATAGGTAAAACAGGAGCAAAACCTTTAGAAGCATTTAAAGGCAGAGATACAAAGTATGACCCATTTGTATGGAGTATAGGTTTATTTCATATTTTACAACAAACGAAATAGCCACTACAGACAGATTAAATTATTTGAATCCTAAAAATAATGGACATTTTATATCCTAATCTGATAAGAGCAAATTCTAGTCCTTGATATATATCTGCAAATTTTATTATTTTAAAGATGTAGCCAGAGATGGAGTTCCCTTCGTGGCGCAGTGGTTAACGAATCTGAGAACCACGAGGTTGCAGGTTCGATCCCTGGCCTTGCTCAGTGGGTTAAGGATCCGGCGTTGCCGTGAGCCGTGGTGTAGGTTGCAGACGCGGCTCGGATCCCGCGTTGCTGTGGCTGTGGCGAAGGCCGGCGGCTGCAGCTCCTGTTAGACCCCTAGCTTGGGAACCTCCATATGCCGTGGGTGCGGCTCTACATAAAAGGCAAAAAGACAAAAAAAAAAAAAAAGATGTAGCCAGAGACTATATTCAGGAAGTCTTACTTAAAAAAATTTTAATGATCTAACTTCAAGAGAGTAATGATAAACCTCAAAAATAATCCTTATTTCCCCCAAACATAACACTCTCATGTCTAAGAACTGAACTGAAGCTTAATAAATGGCACAGTTATTGAATACCAATAATTATCAGCTATTAAATACAAGCCTACAAAATATGTACAGATAGCCTTCCTTCTCTTGCACTTTGATACTGAGATTTGTACGTATTGAAGCTTCATGGCAACCCTGTGTTGAGCAAGCCAGTTGGCATCATTTTCCCAGCAGTATTTGCTTACTTTGTTTCTGAGTCACATAAGTAATATAGTAACATATATTAATTCTTGAATCACATACAGTAATTCTTGTAATATTTCAAACTTTGTCATTGTTATATTTGTTATGTTCTGTGGTCAGGGATCTTTGACGTTACTCTTGGGTACCATGAACTTTGCCCATAGAAGATGGTGACCTTAATCAGTGGATGTTGTGTGTTCTGACTGCTCCACCAACCGGTCATTCCCTGTTTCCCTCCCTCTCCTTGGGCCCCTCTCCTTCCTGAGACGCAGCAGTATTGAAATTAGACCAGTTATTTAACTGTACCATGGCCTTTATGGGTTCACGTGACAGGAAGAGGCATATGTCTCTCACTTTAAATCATAAGATCGAAACGATTAAGCTTAGGAAAGCATGTTGACAGTCAAGTTTGTGCCAAACAGTTAGCCAAGTTTTAGACGCAAAGGAAAAGTTCTTGAAGGAAATTAGCAGTCCTACTCCTCCAGTGAACACACAAATGATAAGAAAGCAAAACAGCCTCATTGCTGATACAGAGGAAGTCTGAGTGGCCTGGATAGAAGATCAGACCAAGAACGACACTCTGTTGAGCCGAAGCCGGATCCAAAGCATGGCCCTAGCCCTCTTCAATCCCGGGAGAGCTGACAGAGGTGAGGAACTGCCAAAGGAAAGTTTGGAACCGTCAGTGTCGGTCCGTGAGGTTTAAGGAGAGAAGCCTTCTCTGTAACATGGAAGAGCCGGGGGAGGCAACAAGTGCTGATGCGGGAACTGCAGCAACTGTCCCGGAGTATCTAGCTAAGGTCCTGAGTGAGGGCGGCCACGCTAAACCACGGGTGTTTGCTGTTGACAGAAAAGCCTTATATTGGAAGATGATGCTATCTAGGACCTCTCCTGCTAGGGAGAAGTCAAGGTGTGGCTTTAGAGCCCCCCCTTATTAGGGGCTAATGTAGCTGATGACTTTAAGCTGAAGCCGGTGTTCATTTACCACTCCGAAAGTCCTAGGGACTCTAAGAATTACGTTCAGTCTGTTCTGCCTGTGCTCTGTAAATGGAAGAGCACAATCTAGGTGACAGCATATCTATTTAAAACATGCTTTACTGAAAAAAAAAAATTTTTTTTTTTATAAGGCCACACCCGTGGCATATGGAGGTTTCCAGGCTAGGGGTCGAATCAGAGCTACAGCTGCCAGCCTACACCACAGCCACAGCAACCCAGGATCTGAGCCATGTCTGTGACCTATACCGCAGCTCATGGCAATACCCAATCCTTAGCCCACTGAGTGAGGCCAGGGATGGAACCCGCAACCTCATGGTACTAGTCAGCAAATTTGTTTCCACTGAGCCACAACGGGAACTCCAGTTTACTGAAAATTTTAAGCCCATTTTTGAGACCTACTGCTCAGAAAAACAGATTCCTTTCAAAATATTCCTGCTCATTGGCAAGGCACCTGGTCACCCAAGAGCTCTGATGGTGTTATATGTACAGTGAATTTAATGTTTTCGTTACTCCCAACACAACATCATACTGCAGCCCATGAGTAATTTAGACTTTCAAATCTTATTATTTTAGATATATTTCAAAAAAAGAAAGAATTTCATAAGGCTGTAGGTATTATGAATAGCAATTTCTCTGATGGATCAAATCAGCTGAAAACTCTGGAAAGGATTCACTGTTCTAGATGCTATTAAAAACATTTGCGATTCATAGGAAGAGGTCAAAAGATCAACATCATCAGGAGTTTGGAAGAAGCTGATACCAACCCTCACGGATGACTTTGAGGAGTTCAAAACCTCGGTGGAGGAAGTAACAGCAGATGTTGTGGAAAGAGCAAAGGAACTAGAATTAGAAGTGGAGCCTGAAGATGTGACTGAACGGCTGTAATCTCGTGGTAAAATAATGGATGCGGAGTTGCTTCTCATGGACGAGCAAAGAAAGTGGTTCCTTGAGATGGAAGCTACTTCCGGTACACACGCTGTGAAGACTTCTGAAATGGCAACAAAGAATTTAAAATATTCCCTAGTTCCCATTGTGGCTCCAGCAGATTAAAAACCCAAGGAGTATCTGTCAGGATGCGGGTTCAATCCCTCACCTCGGTCAGTGGGTTAAGGATCCAGGGTTGCCATAAGCTGCACGTAGGTCACGGATGCAACTCCGATCAGGCATTGCTGTGGCTGTGGTGTAGGCGGCAGCTGCAGCTCCGATTCAACCCCTAGCCTGGGAACTTTCATATGTCACACAAGTGCAGTCTGTTAAAAAAAAATTTTTTTAAAGAATTTAAGATAGTCCATAAAACTTAGTTGATAAAGCATCAGTAGAGTCTGAGAGAATTAACTCCGATTTGGAACAAAGCTCTACTGTGAGTAAAATGCTGTCAAATAGCACTGCCTACCACCAAGAAATCGTTCATGAAAGGAAGTCAACTGATGCAGCAAACTTCGTCTTTGTCTTATGTTCAGAAACTACCCAGTCCACCCCAGCCTTCGGCAACCGCCAACCTGATTGGTCAGCCGCCTCCCACGTGCAGGCCAGACCCTCCACCAGCAAAAAGACTACAACTCACTGAAGGCTCACGTGATGGTTCTCATTTTTTAGCCAATTAAGTATTTTTTAATTAAAATATGTACATTGTTTTTTAGACATAATGTGCTACACACTTAAGACTGCAGTGTAGTATAAATATAACTTCTGTATGCACTCAGAAACCAAAAAAATTGTGACTCGCTTTATTGCGACTTCACTGTATTGCAGTGCCCTGGAAGCCAGCCTTCGTATCTCTGAGGTGTGCCCGTGCTATGAGTGCTGAGACCACTTTACTGTTTTCTACCAACTTACTAGCCAGACACTTTTCACTGTGGGCCCTTTTTAAAAGGCGGTTGTTGGAGTTCCCGTCGTGGCTCAGCGGTAACAAACCAGACTAGTATCCATTAAGGACTCAGGTTCAATCCCTGGCCTTGCTCAGTGGGTTAAGGATCCGGCGTTGCTGTGGCTGTGGTGTAGGCCGGCTACTGTAGCTCTGATTTGATCTCTAGCCTGGGAACTTCCATATGCCTCTGGTGCAGCCCTAAAAACAAATAAATAAATTAACAGCAGTTGTTCACAGAAGCAATAGTGAAAGAACTGCCAAAGAATTTCATTCCCCCAGATGAAAGTTTATTTTAATGTGAGGTCTGAGTCTGCAGACCTAAAAAATTTTTAACTAAGGGTTTTTTTGTTTGTTTTTTGTTTTGTTTTGTTTTTTCATATACTAACCAAACGTATTATACTTCTTTCCTGAAGTTTAAAAGAGAAAACTTGAACAAGTGCCAAGTGCTGTCACAAACTTGCTGCTTTAATTTTTTAAATGTAAAGCTTTTTCCATTTGGAGAACTGAATCTGTTTAATAAGCAAGAGTCTTTCAAAAAGTCAATATTGGCTTTTCTTAGAGTATTTGCCCCTTTGGTTGTATAAACAGAAGCTAATGTTCTAGTACTAAAAGCATTAGCACCTGTTCAGTGAGGCAATATCTGATAAAACTGAATTCCAGGTAATTTTGCTCTCTATCATATTAGCATCACTTGGTAGACGTATGCTCTGTATATCTGTCCTCTAGTTTGTCTATCCATAGATAGTTTTTTTCTTTTAATTAAAGGGAGCAATAATAAGCATTGCCAGGTTGCTTTCTGATATCAGCACTCTAAATCAGTTCAGCCAACTAAACCCTGACTGAATAAGGCAGACTGAATAAGGCAAGTTAGACAAAGAAATCCCTGCTCCCTGGAAGCGTTGCAGCCTTTTATTCCCTGTGTCCTTGGCATCACGTTCTCCTGAAGCACTGCCACCCGGAATGTCCGTGCTCTGGTCACCTTCCTGCAGGAGACCCGCTCCTCTCTGGGCCCTTCTCCTAATGAGACGTACAAAGCTGAGATGCTCACACAGAACAGCAGGAGTTTTTTAAGTGATTTTTTCCTGTCTTTAAAATAGAGCACATTTCACCATGGAGCGCTATTTCGGAATTACGGTGAAGGTCACTGTAAAGAGGAATCCCAGACTTTCTAACCAAGTGACATCATATGTGTGTGTATAACGTCCACCTCTGACTTTCCATGTATTTCAGAAAATGTGGTAGCAAGACCGTACACCCCCATGACTTTGGATTCTTGTGAAAGAAACCTGGTGGAAAGCTCGAAAGAAAGCAAGTTCAGGTATTGTGGGGCGTGCGTGGTTCTCTCTCTCCCTGTTCTTTCTGCTTGGCTTTTGAAGCTGCAGTGGAATGCCTCGCTCCAGCCCTTCTTTAAGGGCTGCCAGAGTTTTTATCGACTCTAAGCCTTAGGTCAGAAGGTACCTTCTGTAGTGGTAACTGCAGTGATTAACTCAGATCTGGTACTTCAGGGCAGTGAGAGGAGCAGCTGGGGTAGCAGAGAATCCCCGTGGGAACAGTGTCTGTCGGCGATTCTCCTGATCTGGGAGCAGACCTGCAGGCACTCTCACCAGCCCAAGACCATGACGGACGACGACTTGCTGAACTGAGCAGACACACGATTGCCTTTTTTATACCCATTGTACTGAGAAAATCAGTAACTTTCTTTTAAGAATGTTAAGCCTCCCTCTTGGATATTGATGCAGAATACAGACTTACCGTACAGACATTAAAGTTTTGCAGAAGTAAAATTCCACCATATCTGAATAGTCTGATAAATTTAATGGACACTAAAAGTAGCTACTATCTTTACAGCATTTCTTCTGTTTCTTCATAGCACTTGTGCTTTTAATGTACTATACCCTTTAATTAATCCTTCCAGTAACTTTAGCTGTAGAAACTGTTCTTTTCCCCCATTACAGATGAAGAAACCAAATTCAGAGGGCTAAATAAGTATCTTAAAGTCATTGAGCTTCTAATTGGCTGCCCTGGGATTTGAACCCACATCTCTGATTTCAGAATCATCACTCTCACCCCTATGCTATACTGCCTCTTATTATCAAAAACCTCTTCTTGGGAGTTCCCATTGTGGCTCAGTGGTTAACGAATCCGACTAGGAACCATGAGGTTGCGGGTTCGATCCCTGGTCTCATTCAGTGGGTTAAGGGTCCGGCGTTGATGTGAGCTGTGGTGTAGGTTGCAGACGCGGCTCGGATCCCGCGTTGCTGTGGCTGTGGCATAGGCCGGTGGCTACAGCTCCTGTTAGACCCCTAGCCTGGGAACCTCCATATGCCGCTTGTGCGGCCCTAGATAAGGCAAAATAAAACCTCTTCTTGAACTAGACCCCAGTAAAAAAATGACTGGGTAAAGGACATGAGCAGAATTTACAAAAGAAAAATTAATGAGTAAGCATGAAGAAAAGGGTTAACTCATTAATAATAAAATTAATGTAATTTAAATAGATTTTGCCTTTTAATTTAAAATTTTACCCAATGGCATAGTCTGATTACTAGGAATCGTTCAGTGTACAACTAAACTTTTGACTTGTAAGACTACCATAAGCCACACTGGCAGAAGATTAATTTAGGTGTATACAGGACCAAAATCACAGTTGCCAGCAGGGTAATACTGTCCACAAAACTATTGTCTTTGTCCCTGTGTGACAGTTAAGCAGCAAAGAATCAAGATTCACTTAGGGAGTCACCCAGGGGCAGAGGCTTCCCTCGCTTCAAAGCCTGATTCTCAGGGAGTCAGTGCTCTTGCAACACCCCATAGGTCTGGTTTCCAGGGTCCCCACAAAGGCCAGGCCTGTTACCTGAGTCCTCACATCTGGAGCCTGGAGCTCTGGATGCCCAACACGCGTTCTTATTTCTCCCCGTCCAGGTACAGTTCTTTTTTGACCATAAACGTCGATGACAGTAATACTTTCACCGTTTCAGTTTTCACTGGAGAAGGGGAAAGCTAGAAAGTTAACCAAAAGTGACATTTTTTTCCCTTTTGTCTTTTTGCCTTATCTAGAGCCGCACCCGCGGCATATGGAGGTTCCCAGGCTAGGGGTCTAACAGGAGCTGTAGCTGCCGGCCTTCGCCACAGCCACAGCAACGCGGGATCCAAGCCGCGTCTGCAAACTACACCACAGCTCACGGCAACGCCGGATCCTTAACCCACTGAGCAAGGCCAGGGATCGAACCCGCAACCTCATGGTTCTTAGTCGGATTCGTTAACCACTGAGCCACGAAGGGAACTCCCAAAAGTGACATTTTTATGGAGAACAATTTTATTAATCACTTATGTACCCACAGTAATTTGGGCACTCATGTTGCTGGGAGCGATGAGCATGGGTTTAGAAACGTTACCTGTTGTGTGGCAATGTAAAATGCTGGAAATATGCTCACTGTCTACAAACCGGGGAACTGTTATATTCCGGCACACCTCCCCTGGGATAGATAGTGTAAGGGCTGTGGAGAAATCTGGCAGACACCGCCTCGCCCAAATGATCAGCTAAACACCACCATGGTGACACGTGGTGATGTCACAGGAGGAGAAGGGCACCTCACCTCTCTGATACCGTCCCCAAACCAGTACCTACAGTCCAGTTATGAGAAAAACCCCAGTGGAGGGACAGTCTACAAAACAGCTGGTCAGCACTCCCCAGAACTGACAAGTTCTTGGAAAACTAGGAGAGACTAAGAAACTGTCACAGAGGAGAAGAGACTCAGGAGGCTGAGCACTCAATCCAAGATCAGATCCTGGAGCAAACTCGGGCCTTGTGGGAAAAAACCAATGAAATCCAAACGAGGCCTGGAGGTTAGACAGTAGTAATATGGCAAAGGTTGGTTTATTGGTTTTGACAAGAGAGCCACGATAATGTGAGATGGTAAGTAACATTAGAGGAAAAGTGGGTGAAGAATATGTGGGAATTCTCTATTATCTTTGCAACAGTTCTTTAAAATTATTCCAAAAATTTTTTTTTTTAAGTCTGGTAGGAAAAATACCTGTGTCAAGAAGTAAAAATATAACATGAAATTGCATGAATTCATTTGTACAAAAATGTGTATGCATGCATGTATTTGTGGCTATGTGGATACAACAGTGGGGGAGAGAACGTGTGTGGAGATGTATAGATGGTCCAATCTTGTTTGCTTTGGTTCTTTTCTGTATCACTGTAGACACTGAATTAGCAAACACTGAACCATCGCTCCCAGGGGAAATACACAGTTACGGTCCCACGCAGCATTCGGTTTAAAGACACCTACTTGATATATGTTGTTGATGCCTTAACACTGAACTCACAGCCCATAACTCGTTCTTGAACGAGACTTACCCAACACATGTTTTCTCCATAAGACACAGCCTCCTTGAATTTAGGAACCCTAGACAGCACTTCAGCACTTGGCGAACATTTAAACAGTGAAATCAACAAAATAACACAAAAATGCAAAAAAAAAAAAAAAAAAAAACCCCGTCACCCCATATTGCTGACTGTACCGTGAGAGGATACTTGTTTACAGTCTAAGATGAAACAGGAAGGCGGAACATTACCTTTTTTGACCTCATCTGGGAACATAATGTTGGGTAACTCAAATTTTCCACTATTCTGCAGTCTAGAGGTGACTGCAAAAGCGCCATGAGTGTTGATTTGTGTTGATTTGGGGGTTACAAATAAATACTTGCATGTGGGTGAATTTGCAAATATGGAATCTGTAAGTAATGATTCACTGTGTGTGTGTGTGTGTGTGTGTGTGTGTGTGTGTGTGTGTGTGTGTGGTGGCAGTGTTAGGTTCTTGGACTGTGACTGACGTTTTCTCTCTGGTTCAGCGTTATAGAAGAAGCTGTCTGGAGAATGAAGGTCAACATTCGGTGTCTGTCACAGTGGTGATGCTTAGAGACAGCTGGGAAATAAACCCATTCTTCCCAACATCTCCTAAAGAATGTCTGATGGGTCACCTCATCTATTTAATATATTACCATATTTTTAATTTTATTTCTATTCGTATAGTACTAGCTGTGTCTTTTTATAGATGTGTTTGTATGAAGAAAAGGCTTTAGTCAATTCTTTGTGAAGCAGTTTTGAGCTGTCATTCATATGATGAAAAGGAGACTCTTTTGTGAGACTTTTATGTGATCAGACCCAGTGGGCTTATAATCACACGTGTTTGTTTCCCCATCTCTATCCTTTTAACACAACCAGTCCTGTTCAAGAGAAAAGTCCAGAACTAGTGTTCCCCACAGATGTCTCTTCGGCGTCCTTGCTCCGTCTGGGCCAGCCTGCTGCAGCCGTGCTGACCAGCGAGGCAGAGCGGGGTCTCGAGGCTTGTAAACTCACAGACCCCGCCGACCTTGCCACTGCAGAGGATCCGTCAGACGCCAGTGCCAGGCTCCAGGGAGAACAGATGCAGACTGGCTCCCCTGGGCATGTCAGTGCTCCAGGTATGAACAGAAGCTCGATCTCGATTGTTCCCTGGATACGGACATTAGCCTGGTAACGGCTGTTCCCTGAAAGAAGGACAAAGAGCAGGGACCTGCATGTCGTTGAGCAGATCCCAAGTTCAGACAGATCTGCGTGCTGTATCACAGCGCATACAACAGTAGCATACTTGAAGAACTGATTAATTTGTTTTCATTTTAAACGGTATCAAAATAATCACTGTTGGCAGGGGGAATTGGAATTGGAGGGCCCACGATGTGCCAGTCTAATACTGTTATCCCGTTTTACAGAAAAGTAAACAGTCTCAGGATTCAAAGACCCCACCCTCACCCAGGTTACACAGAAACAGTGGTTAAGAGCACAGACTCTGGAGATAGACTGGCTAGATTCTAATCCTAGAGCTTAGGCTGTCATGTGATCTTGGCCAAGGTTACTGCAATTTTCTGTGGCCTTCTTTTCTATAAATTTGGGGGGCGGTTTATCTAATTCGAGGCTCGCTGTCAGGACCAAGTGAGGTCCTCAACATCAGGTGTTCAGAACGGTGTCCTCCATCTGCTTAGTAGTGAATTGAATCACGTTGGATTAGTTTTGATAACTGCCATTAAATAGAATTTGTTTATAGCATTCTAAATTCAACAGAATTTTTTTCTTCTCTTTAGAAATGGTTTCTCTTTGTGTCTTTGTGGACCCAAAGTATATCTATTACATACAAACTGCACACAGTAAAAGCAGCGTGGTTATAGATAGAAGTGGGAAAGCAGTTTAGAGAGTACGTGTCTGAGCACATCGGAAGGAACTCACCGCCCAGCTTGCCTCGAAGCCACTTAGCGTAACTGCATTTAAGACAGAATCTGGAGCAGATGCCCTGGGTGTTGATTTCCTTTGTCGCAGCTGAATATTGATCTAAATGTGTAGATCCAAAATGCTAAATAATGAACTCTGCAGGGCAACCCATTTTGACTTTCAAAAATGGTTCTTTATTATTTGGGTCAGTGCTCTTTAGATAAGGTTTGAAAGCTTCCTTGGTGAATGTCTGCACTTGCTTTATCTGTCCCTTAGTTGACAAGTCTTGGGCACTGAATTTCTTTTCTTTTTTTGCCACATTCCTTTAAGGCTTCACCGTAGAGAATCCCTGGGACGAGGAGCTGATTTGCAAACTTCTATCCAGGC
>PVHT020000531.1:58279-78114 GCA_004024745.2 Catagonus wagneri | reverse complement strand
TCTTGCTCCAGCCCCTGCCAGGGAGACTGAGGGATGAAGTGACCAGCCGGGGGCCCACGTGCCAAAATGTGGGGGTGATTAGTCCCCTAAAAGGCAGAAGAAGGACCTGGAGAAAAGTGGCAAACCTGCCACAACTCCTCACCCTCAGACTGTGCGCAGTGGCTGGGGCGGTGGCGCCCCCCTGGTGGCCATACAGCTTCAGGACAGTAGTAACTGGATCCCATGAATCCCACACTAAGACTTTCCTAATGACGGGTTAACACATGGAAAAAGAAAAATAATACATAACGAAGTTTACCCCATTATTGGTTTTTGTTGTTGTTTTTGCTGCGCCCACGGCAGGTGGAGGTTCCTCTGCCAGGGACTGAACCCAGGCATCTGCAGTGACAACCCAGGATCCTTAACCAGCTGTGCCACGGGAACTCCATGCCGTTATCGCTTAATGCTGAACGTGTAGAACAACGACTAGAACAAGGGAGAGGCGAGTTCTTCAACAGAACAAGAAAAGTTGACGGTATGGAACACTTACCAGCACCGTGTGAGTCTATTTGCACCTATATCTCAACATGAAACACTAGTAAGTGAAAACGCAAGTTTTTCAACTATATATGGTAAATGTTTCCTTCCCATCCTACTTAGGATAAAAAATGCAACTATCATTTAAAAATGCATGATATCCATTTAGTTCCAGAAGGAAAAACAACCAACTCAGCAGCCACCACTGGACGAATGAAAGCGGGGAGGAGTGAGGAGAAGCAAGAATAAAAGGCAAACTTTTGACTTTTTACTGTATTTTTCCTGGGTGTTTTACAATCGTTTCTAATTAAAAAATAAGTACCCAGCGTATTTTCAACCTAAAAAGAATTAAGCTGCTACTCAGCACCGTTGGCATATCCTTTCCAGAATGGTAAGTTCACATACACCAAGAACCAAGAGAGGTCCACAGGATGGCAGGAGCCACAGCCCCTCCGATGGGTCAGTGAAGCCCCCGCCTCCTGGGAATTCTGAACACCGACGACACCAAACACCAGGCTTCCAGGTTCTAAACCGGGAAGTGCCCCCCGTGGGAGCAAACGCTGGGACACCACAGTCAGCAGTGCACCAACCCTCCTCCCCGTCCCCCCGTCTGGGCAGGGAGGTGCCATCTGCCCCAAGTTTGCAGGGGAACAAGTAGGACACAGGTTAAGTGGCATGCTTGGTGGGGAGCCGGGCATGAAACCGGTCCCCCAGAGGCCTTGGCTCTGCTCCTACACCAGAGGCCACCTTCAGACCAAGGAAAAGCCTCTCCCAGGCCAGGCTCAGTGGCCACCCCGACACGCGACACGTGACCCAGGACCCTCTGCACTCAGAGACCTCAGGTCAGGAAGCCATGCTCCTCCATCCCCCTGCCTCAGGGCAGAGCCAGTGACAAGGTGCAGACGAATGGGTCTCTACCGTGACAACCCTGGAAAGGATTCACTTGCTCAAAATGCAGTTGGGATCGGCGGTAGCCAAATCCGTAGAGACAGAACAGAGAACGGAGGCTGCCAGGAGCCGGGGGAGGAGGGCCAGGGAGCCAGGGTCAAGGGCACAGAGCTTCGCATGGATGATGAAAGTCCCAGAGGCCTGCCGTACAGCCCTGCGAATACACAACGCCAGGGAACTGCACACTTACTTAGAAATGGTTACGACAGCAAGTTTTAGGTTGTATATTTTACTGCAATTAAAAATGTTTTAAATAAATAAAACACAGTAAAAATAAATCCCTTTAATTTCCCAGAAGGAATAGGTCGTTGAAATGAGAGATTTCCAGCTGGAGCAAAATGACCAAAAGTGACTTCAACTTAATCAAAATCCTGCCATAACTGTGATTTAATTCAAGAAACTCAGAGCCTCCCCCGAAAAGCGATTGTGACAGAATTTTACCTTCACATTCATATTTTTCTTCACTTGAATAGAAAGCCAGATGTACTAGAATGTATTCCTTTAGCACATCTGAGTGTTCAAACTTCATTCCTGTGACGCTGTAGCACAGTATTCGATTAACAAAAGAGCAAAATATCGCACAGAAATAGACGGAAGCTTCTATATACCCGCGAGAGTACTCGGGTGCGCTCATGTGGATGATAAGTGCTCCCCACAATCTCTCCGTCTGTGGTCACGCCTGAGCGTGATCCAGGGCAGGACACGGAGCCGACACTCAGGACCAGGGAGGCCGATTCACGGGCTTATCGCAACACAGAAGGGACCCCGGCCGGGAGAGTCGCCTCGAGGCAGCATATGCCACAGTGACGACAGATTGTTTTGGTTTCCGGATGCTCAGGGCCTCGCAGGCCCAGGTCAGGCACTGTTTTCAAAACTGGGCTTCCTGGGATGGCTGCTGCCGGGTGAGAGGTTCAGAATCTCTTCCAAGGAAGGGCCTTCATCCTCTGGAGCAATTTCAGACTCAAACATCTGCTGCAGCAAGGCGTCCACGGTCCTGTACTCTGGGAGGAAGGCGAGAGGGGTGCGTGTGACCTGCACGTGCAGGTTGGAGGGGGGAACCTGGCCCTGCAGAGCTGGCTTTCCCGAGGGAGGGCTCTGAGCCCATCCCACTGAGCTCCCCAGCCTTCACAGGCTCTGGAGACCAAGCAGAAGGTCCTCCTGGAAGGACGGAGGAGCATGGCCTACTGGGGGTCACGCCCACCCCACACCCCCTGCAATCTGCGCTGAGCTGTGTCAAGGAGCGCCCTGTCCCCGCCAAGGCCCCAACTAAGATTCAGACGGGTTGGGGTTTATCAGTCAATGGTTAATCCACTGAGAATTAATAAAGTAATTAAACAAGCAGTCGTGAAGGGTCCCCACATCCCAGGCACGTGGTGAGACCCTGGGGATACAACGGAGAACAAAACAGCTCTGCACATGCGAATCTTCTGCAGGGAAGGCATATGGCGACCAGACAGTCACTCTGTGATGAATGGGCAGCTGACATGCACTGGAAAGGCAGGGAAGGAGAGCTGGGGGGCTGCACAGGGGCCCCTAACTTCTCAGGGAGCGAGGGGCGGGGGGCTTCCCCGAAGAAGTGCTGCCCAAGCCAAGACCTGCAAGGGGAGGTGCGAGCACAGGGAGCGGCAGCGTGTGCCAGGGCCCTGGGGCAGGATGGAGCAGAAGCACCAAGGCAGGGCCAGCAGGGCTGAAGCGCAGAGGCGTGGGGGCCCTGAGGGGAGGATGACAGGCTGAGGTGCTGGGGGGAACCAAGCATGGGGCCCCAAAGGTCACCGTAGGGGCCCTTCTCTTTTTCCTTGAGTCACGGCAAGGCCCTGAAGGTCAGATCTGGATTCTGGAAACATCTCACTGGTTGCCATGAGGAGGATGGACTGGAGGAAGTTTGGGGTTAAAACTTACTTTTTGGGAGTTCCCGTTGAGGCTCAGCAGTAGCGAACCGGACTAGTACCTGTGAGGATACGAGTTCGATCCCTGGCCCTGCTCAGTGGGTTAAGGATCCAGCACTGCCACGAGCTGTGGTCTAGGTCGCAGACGCGGCTCGGATCCCGCGTTGCTGTGGCTGTGGCGCAGGCCGGCAGCTGCAGCTCCTGTTAGACTCTGAGCCTGGGAGCTTCCATACACCGTGGGTGTGGCCCTACAGACAAATAAAAAACCAAATTTACTTCTCGATGCGATTCTGAAGTACAGGCCTTTCAAGGCCTCCCTTTCGTTGTCTTCTTCATCCCCGCTGAAGCCACAGTCCTTGGCGTCCACGCTGTCAGCGAGCCTCCCGTCCTGCACTTCTTCCCTGCGGGGAGCAAGAGACGGCACGCGTGTGGCTGGCGCCCTCAGCTGAGCCCCTCTCCGTCCTCCCAGCCGTGGCCCCGGGTCACTCACGTAGCCAGCAAGGGTCCCTGAGAACTGGCCCCCAGGCTGGCGGCCACGGGGGCTAAATGTGACCAGGGCCTGCCCCGCCATGACCGCCCGTCTCCAAAGCCCACGAGCGACGTCGGGACACGCTACTCACTCCTGGACCCCCAGTCGGAGCTCTTGGATCTTCTTCTCAATGGCGGTTTCCACTTCACTTTTTTCTAACGAATATGCCACAAAAAACGCCTCCAGGATGAACGCTATGAAAATACTGAGAAAGAGCAAAAGGCAGCGGGTGTTAGGCCGTCGCGTCAGCCGTGGCCTGGGCCGCGGGGGCGCCTGGCTCCAGTGTTCAGGCCCAAACCAGAAGCCCCTCTTTGCAAAGAAAATGCAGCACGGGAAAGAAACAACAAAACGTCTCCCCAGAACTGGGTACAACTTCCCTTCACGGCGAAAATCATTCTTCCTCTACATCCTCTTTAAACAGTGACTGTTAAGAAGAAGATACAGCGTTTTTTTGATCCACAATTTTTAAAGGTTATATACTCCATTTATTAGAAGATATTGGCGATATTCCCTGCGCTGTACCTTGTAGCGTATTTTATATATAATTATTGTATATGAGTTTATATTATTATTAAAATAATGAATCCTTATAGCTTATTTTATAATTATTATATATGAGTTTGTTAATAACTATTAAAATAACGAGTCCTTGCAGCTTATTTTACATATAATTACTGCATATGAGTTTATATTAATAATTATTAAAATAATGAATCCTTGTAGCTTATTTTATATATAATTATTGTATACGAGTTTATATTAATAATTATTAAAATAGGAGTTCCCATTGTGGCACAGCGGACATGAATCTGACTAGAAACCATGAGCTTGCACGTTCGATCCCTGGCCTCGCTCAGTGGACTAGGCATCCAGCATTGCCGTGAGCTGTGGTGTAGGTCGTGGACGCAGCTCAGATCCTGCGTGGCTGTGGCTGTGGCGTAGACTGGCAGCTGTAGCTCCAATTTGTCCCCTAGCCTGGGAACCTCCATGTGCAACAGGTGCGGCTCTAAAAAGCAAAACAATAAAAAAATTAAAATAATGAATCCTTGTAGCTTATTTTAGAAGAGTCCCTACCTCTTCATCTCAAACATACGGAACACGTCACCAGTGTGCACGTCACCCTTGCACGGGGCCCATTATCTCAGGACCATTCCAGCCTCAGTATACGTGCTGCCACGGCCCGCACCAACACACCATCTATTTTAAGGGGATGCGTAGGCCAGATAATCGTTGGTGGACAATTCTCCATGGAGGTCTCGATTTCCATGCAGGCTGGGTCCTCTGAGCAGAGGCACCGGGAGCCAGTTCAGGGATGTGTGTTCGCCTCTGAAGATGCCCCAGGTGGGTAAAGCATCCAGGGAGCAAACCTGCTTCCAGAGTGAAAATGAAGCCTTGCTCTTTTTCTCTCGCTCTCCAGAGGGGAGGATGGGCAGGGCCTCGCAGCTACACGAACTGGAGTCTCCTCTTTCTGGAACCCCTCCCACAAAGCAGCCCCTGCGGCTGGCCCTCACCTCAGCGTTCGGTGGAGATTAAGGCTCAGGGAACGGCCCCGGCAGTGCTCTGGCTGCAGCTTTGGCCACGAGGAGTAGACTGTCTTTGTCTCTGACCAGAGTGCGGACGGGAAATCGGCACTTGCCATCTGCCTCTCCGTGGATTAAGCCCATGAGCCACTGCAGCTGCTGACCTGCAGCGCCCTCTGAAAGGGCTCAGGCTGGCGAGCGGGAGGGCGGCACTCTGCGCTCTGGGCAAACTGGCAGAACAGGTCTTTGGAGAGTTAGATATTTTCAGGAGATGATTTTATCTGCCCAATTCTTGCATCTCCTCGAATCTAGACAAGCACTTAAAATCCTGCACGGTGGCTGACGTCTGCTCCCCGTGACTAGCAGCAACCTTCACGAGACCCGCAGCAAACTTCTGCGAAGCCTGTGCAAGGCCGCCAGTGAGCCCTCTGCGGACCCAGGAAGGCAGCGAAGAGCACCTGCCAGAGCAGCCTCCAGACCACAGCCACTCCAGACAGCACTGAGGCCCCAGAGAGCCAGGGCGCATGTCAAAGGAATGATTTCAGGGAGCCCAGATCATTGCATCTTCCCATGGAAAGGCGCTAAATTCCTTGAGATCTTTTCTGTTATTAGCAGGAATCTCTGTCCCTACTGCCTGCCCTTTGCTGCAAAAACTCCAGATATATCCTAGCTCCCACTCACCTCCTCAGAGCAGTTTTCTCAGGACTACTTGAGATGCTGCTTCCCAAGCTTCAGTCCTCACTTTGCCCCAAATAAAACTTAACTCTCAATTTTTTTTTCTTACTCTTTTTTAGGGCCGCACCTGCGGCACATGGAAGTTCCCAGGCCAGGGGTCCAATCAGAGCTACAGCCACTCACCTACACCACAGCCACAGCAACGTGGGATCTGAGCGGCGTCGGGGACCCACACCACAGCTCACAGCAACGCCAGATCCTTGACCCACTGAGCGAGGCCAGGATACAGGTCACGGATACTAGTCAAGTCCGTTACTGATGAGCCAAAACAAGAACTCCCAACTCTCAACTTTCACGCCGTGCATATTTTGGGAGTCAACATACAAGGTCACACTTTGTCAGTCTACACACGTGACAGACATGCAGAGTCCCGACCCCCTCACCACTTGGGACATCACAGGATGCTGAAGGAGCCCAGGGCTGTCCCGCACCCATGTGCTCTCGGGAGGAAGGCAGCAGGAAAACCCACAAAGCCTTTCACCTTGCCTCGGCCTATCCCCGCGTTCGGGAAAACTCGGGGCCATTCAGGATGCAATTCTCCCTCGTTCCCACTGCGGATTCCCCGCAGACTGTGCAGGACGAGCAGGCGTGAGCAGGGCACCCTCTGCTCGCCCTCCCTCTGCCGGACGTTCTGGAGCCCGGGTCAGCAGCGGGGTGGCCAGGGCAGCCCCGACGTGCGGCAGGCAGACCCGGGGCTGGGCCATCGCCCCAGGAACCTTGGGCCCCGGGCTCTGAGAGGGGCACGACAACCCCACAGCATCTAGGGGAGAGGACCCCCGTGATCAAGCAGGTCCCGTGCGAGGCGCCGGGGAGCAGGAACCTGAGCTTCCTGAGCCGGAAGGAAAGCCCTTCGCGGGGGGCGAGGTCCCAGCGGCTTTCAAAGGGCCGCTGAGCTCCCCGCCCACCCTGGGGAAAAGGGGTCAGGGCAGAACTGGAACCCATGGCAAGAACTAACCAGGGGCACGTTTCCGTTCCACCTGTGCGACGCCAGGCGAGGACCAGAGCTGGACGACGAGGACCCCGACTCTCACAGGTTCTCATGGGTCCCAGGAGTTGGGGGGATTTCAGCAGGGGGTGGGCGCGGTGCCCAGGGACGCGTGATCCAACCCCACCGGGGAAGGACGGAGACACCGGCCGGGACCCCAGAGCCCCGCTGACCCAGACGACCTGCGAGGCTCTCCATGTGCGTTACACACCGACGTGCCCGGCTGGCTGGCGCCGAGGAACACGACGCAGAACCAAAGCGGGACGCCTCCCTGCCGGTGCCTCAGCCAGCAGGAGGCACGCGACCCACCCACAGGGGGCAGGGAGGCTCGGGACGGGCATCCGGAACCGCCCACGCGGCAGCGCAGACTCACTTAACAATGAGGATGACGACCACGACGTGGAAGCCGATGAAGTACAGTTTCGCCGCCTGGTGCGTCACGAGGGCAAAGCCACTGGCGATGAGTGCGAAGCTAAGGAAGCCGACCCTCCGGGAGCCGGGACCCAGTCCTCCTGGGAGCTGCTCCCGGCAGCCCCGCCCCCGCCCGCGCCCACAGAGTGGATATCGTGCCACTGGTTCACCGCCGTGAGCTCCGCCAGCAGGACGAGCGAGGAGGCCAGGTCGTTGAAGTTGTTCCTGCAGTACCTGCCTCGGGCAAACGCCGAGTCCTTCAAGGCTGGGTTCCCGCACGCCAGCGCATCGGGGCTGGAGGAACTGGGGTCGAAGAAGCGCACTCTGCCCTGGAACACTTCCATCCCGACGATGGCAAACACGTAGTAGACCACCTGGCGTGAAAAGGGGTGGGGGGGGGGCTGGCCACCTAGTTCCCCGCCTCCCGTGGGATGCCTGTCACCACAGCAGAGTTCACATGGGTGGGTGGGTGTGTCCTCCAGGACATGTGACAAAGGCGATGCACAGAAAAAAAGCTGTGCTGGAGTTCCCTTCGTGGCTCAGTGGTTAACGAATCCGACTAGGAACCATGAGGTAGCGGGTTCGATCCCTGGCCTCGCTCAGTGGGTTAAGGATCCGGCGTTGCCGTGAGCTGTGGTGTAGGTCGCAGACGCGGCTCGGATCCCGCGTTGCTGTGGCTGTGGCGAAGGCCGGCGGCTACAGCTCCTGTTAGACCCCTAGCCTGGGAACCTCCATATGCCGTGGGTTCGGCTCTACATAAAAAGGCAAAGAGACAAAAAAAAAAGAAAAAAGCTGTGCAGCCTTCAGTGTGGACGATCCCACAGCACACGGCGACCAACAAGACGCGCGCACGCACGTACGGACAGGCCGTCCTCGCTGTATGTGTGCAGACGCGGAGAGAACGAGAACCTCTTAATAGCGGCGCCTCCGTGCGCGGGACGGGGGTGGGTGGCCTGCAGCCCACATCTCACGCTTCTGGACCAGCTGAATCCTGACCATTGTGACAGAACAGAAGAGCAAGGAACCTGTAGCCAAGTGTCCACCCTATGTTCGAGCTTTCTCATCCACGAACTTCCTCACCTCAGGGGGAATCAGTCCCGCGGGGGGGGGGGGTAGGCCCCGGCCCCAAGGCCCCGGCCCCCTTGCAGCTTTTCCTGGCTACGCTCTCACCGCTGGGGAGCTCGAGGAGCAGATGGGCTTTCCTCACAGCAAAGGCGAATCTGAGGCCAGGGGTGCAGAGCCACGGGCTGGAAGGAGCCTACCTGCCTGAGAACCCCCCGCTGGCTAAGAACACCCACCCGGACTGCGGGTGAGGAAGAAACCGTGAGGGGTTAGCCTCCTGAATTTGCAGTGCTCATTACAGCAGCCAGTGGACCCAGACCGCCGTATGCCCATGTTTCTAGACATTTGATATTTCCAAAAATGGCTCCTAGGAGTTCCCTGGTGGCTCAATGGGTTAAGGATCTGGCAGGGTCACTGCAGTGGCTAGGGTCGCCGCTGGGTTCCTTCCATCCCTGGCCCAGGAACTTCTGCGTGCTGTGGGCATGGCCAAAAAAAAGAATAATAATAATAATAATAATAACGGTTCCTAGAAAACAGTGAATCTCATTGACTTCATCTCCCTTTCTTTCCCTTTCTTAAAATAAGGTTTACGAGCGCTGCTAGGAATGAACATCTTGCCACCTGCAGCACACAGAACAGGGGCAGAAGAGCCACTCACCACGACCAGCCCGCCGAAAGTCAGCATCGTGGGGCCGATGTTAATCAAGGTGGTCACGATCACCCGGAATCTGGGATAAAACAAACTTTCTGACATGAGGCAGAAGGAAGATGTGAGGAAAACGGACACCACGTCAGTGCACTTGGTTTAGCGCCCCACCCACAGCCCCGGATCCGCTCTTTAAATGCTCTCGGACATCTGCCTTCAGGCGTTTGTCAGTCAGTCCATCCACCAGACTGAGGGAGGAATGAACTTGCGTCTCCCCTGAAGTAAAGCAAACCACGGGAAAGGGAATCACAGAGCGTTTCACCGCGATGACACAGGTGGGCGTTGAGGCTGAAAAACCACCCGCCCTCACCTGCTCTTCTGCCCCCATCTCTCTCTTCATCAAAAATCCAGCCTGGGAGTTCCCGTTGTGGCTCAGAGGGTTAAGAACCTGGGGGGTACCCGCGAAGATGGGGGCTCAATCTCTGGCCTTGCTCAGTGGGTTAAGGACCTGGCACTGCCACAAGCTGCAGCGTAGGTCAACAGAGGTGGCTTGGACTCCGCGTTGCTGTGGCTGTGGCCGTGGCCGTGGCCTAGGCCGGCAGCTACAGCTCCAATTAGACCACTTCCATATGCCATGGGTGCACCCTAAAAAAAAAAAAAAAAAAAAAATCCAGCCTGTATTAAGGCCGACCTGGAGGCTTGGGTTGAAAGCTGACCATTTTGTGGGGGAGCAGCCAGCCGTGGGCTGGAGACATTCCCCCACTCCTCGAAAGGAACCCGGCCTTTCCAAAACAGGGTGGGTTTCTCCAGGTTTGCGGGTCATACTGGTGGGGCCTCTCTCCAGCTGTGCACCGCAGGGGGCGCTACCTAACCCTCTGAGCTTCACTGCCCTCACCTGTGAGCGAGGGCTCAGGAAAGCCCCTACGTCAAGGGTGGCTGGAGGGATTTAACCAGACAGCGGCGGGCACACTCCGTCAGCGCCGGCTGCCATCCTGACTGCCGTCCCTCCCCAGGCTGCGTGCACACCTGAGGGACCAGGTCGCAGGGATGAAAGTGACAGATGGGATCCCTGCCCTCGGGGAGCTGCACCCTCTTCACGGGCTCCCCGCCCCTCCCCAGAGACCCAAGTTCCTCTGTACAAGTTACACCCCGGGTGCCCAGCTGGGCGCATTTTCAGTTCCAAGGCGGGGTGGCTCCTGTCAAGCCCCAGGGTGGGAAACCGCCCGGATGCAGCCATCTCGCCCGGCGGCGTCTTTACCTCTGAATGCTGACGATGACCCTCAAGAGCCGGAGTATCCTCAGAATCAAAACAATATCCAGTATCTGCTGACTGCTGTATTTCCCTGCTGCAAAAAAGAGCACAGTCATCCATCATTCCATTTTCTGAGCGCCTCTGGCTTGTCCCTTTTATTCAGTGAGTCTGAGCCCCCGTGGGTCCTGGACTCAGAAGCGCTTCTCTTCAGGAGCAGGGCGATGGCCCTGAGCAACGAGGAAGTGAGAACCGCCTCGAATCACCGATGCCCCCAGCAAATCAAAGCCAAGGTGAGTGTCTCCTCCAGCCCACGAGTTAAGAATCACGAGTGTAGGAATTCACTACAGACCGGCATCAAGAAGAGACCGTGGGTCCCACTCTACAGAACACATTTCAGCAAGCCCTTCCTCCTCCAGCACTCATTTCGTACTTGTGTTAAGCTGCTCTGTCTTAGGAGTTCCCATTGTGGCTCAGTGGGTTAAAAACCCCACCGCTATGCATGAGGATGTGGGTTCTATCACTCGCCTCCCTCAGCGGGTTAAGGACCTGGTGTTGCTGTGAGCTGCGGCACAGATTGCAGACGCGGCTCAGATCCCATATCTGTTGCTGTGGCTGTGGCGCAGGCCGGCAGCTGCAGCTCCGATTAGACCTCTAGCCTGGGAACTTCCACATGCCGCAGGTGTGGCCCTAAAAAGCAAAAGACAAAAACAGAAAAAGAAGAAGCTGCTTTATCTCTAAATAATCCCCTTGACAGTCTACAGGGAGGCGTGTGCCGGGCGGTGGTGGAACAGGCTGGGGAACCAGAGGGGGGTAGAAAGAAGAAGCTGGGGGGGTGGGCACAGACGAGCACGGATTTCTTGCTACAGCTGCGCTCTGGGTCGGGAGTCAACACAGGCAGAGGGTCAAGGGTAAGCCCTGAGACCAAAGCCAAGGGCAGTTTTCGGGAGATGACCAGGTGAGGGTTTGGTGAGGTGATGCCTACAAATGAAACCTCAGAGTTCCCATTGCGACTCAGCGTGTTAAGAATCTGACTAGGATCCATGAGGACGCAGGTTCGATCCCTGGCCTTGCTCAGTGGGTTAAGGATCCGGCGTTGCCGCAAGCTGCGGTGTAGGTTGCAGACGAGGCTCGGATCTGGTGTTTCCATGGCTGCGGTGTAGGCCAGCAGCTGCAGCTTTGATTGGACCCCTAGCCCAGGAACTTCCATATGCTGAAGGTGTGACCCTAAAAAGACAAAAAAGAAGAAGAAGAAAGCAACCTCTAGCACACAGCTAAACACGAACAAAGCCACCATCCCTCTCCAGAACATGGAACTTTTTTACGAATTCTCTTGTGTCCCCAGTGCCTCCCTGTAACTCCCTAACGGAGCACCGTGGATTTTCTACAAAGACAACTGATTGCACACACGAGCCTGGGAGGCAGGAAAGCTGAGAGCTGGTGACACCGACCTGACTGGATGGTGGTGTTGGCCACGGTGGCCACCAGGGCTGCGATGATGATCAGCGTATCAAACCTAAGAAAGAAGAGCAACGTCGGTGAGGAATCAAGGGATAGGCCCGTCAAGCTCAGGATACACTGGATCCCAAGAAAACCCGGAATCCAGTCTCTGAGGCAAAGCTATAAGCCAGCCATCAAACTACTTTCCATAATTTTTAGGGCCGCAGACACAAAGCAAGAAACACTGTGTTAGATCATTTCCTGGCTATTCCAGTGAACCATCCGAGAAAATGGGCTGGAATCCGCTAACTCCTATCACTCTGTCTTCCAACATATCTATAGACTCACAAGGCTGCTATGACACATTTTCAGAATACGTAGGATCATCTTTCTTGGCATTAATTTTACTAAACGCATTGCAACTTTTTATTTAAAGGGGAAATTCATCACGCTGCTGCTTTTCTGACAACAGTGCCAGAGCCGTGGACAACACTGGCCAGTCCCTGGGGCCACACGTGCACCCTAGCAAGTTTCTTGGCACGGGGAGCAGTGACCACAGAGATCCAGCCCTGCTTAGCTGTGTGTCGCTGAAGCTGGTGACCGGTGATGACTGACACTCAGTGGTACTTGAGGTACTTTGCAGCGTGGGGGTGATGCTTTGCGGCATGGGGATATGCTTTGCGGCATGGGGATATGCTTTGCGGCACGGGGGTGATGCTTTGAGACGGGAGGCACATAGCCTGGAGAAGCAAAGGTCACAGGAGACAACATCCAGCCCAGGAAAGAGCTTGCAAACTGTCCTCAATGTCTAGTCATACAGGCCAAGTTTCCTGATTACAAGGCCAGGGAGTGGGCTGGGGAGCCATGGACGGAACAGTCTCACTGGGTGCGACATTGCAAGATCCTTTCCAGCGAGTTCCCCTCATGGCTCAGCAGAAATGAATCTGACTAGTATCCATGAGGACAAGGGTTTGATCCCTGGCCTCGCTCAGTGGGTAGGGCGTCCAGGGGATCTGGAGTTGCTGTGAGCTGTGGTGTAGGTCGCAGACGCGGCTCAGATCCTGTGTTGCTGTGGCTGTGGCTGTGGCCAGCAGCTGTAGCTCTGATTTGACCCCTAGCCTAGGAACCTCCATACACCATGGGTGTGGTCCTAAAAAGCAAAAAAAAAAAAAAAAAAAAGGGATCTTTTCCAAGATGCTATGCTCTGTGATTCTAATTTTAGCTGGTCATTCAAACTGACATCATAAATAATACCTCTGACAAGGAGATGTTCTCCAGCCCTCAAGATTTCATTATAAAAAGCCTCAAAACTAGGCAACTGGAGCTTGAAACACTCCAATGTCATTCCTCGAATGGTGACAGGGTGCCCCTCTCTCCGTCCACGGCCTCCCTGCACGGACTCACCAGTTCCAGAACTGCTTCCATCCAAAATAGGCTCTGGGCTCAAATGTGTACAGTTTCAGGAGAATCTCAATGACATAGAGAAAAAGGAAAAGCCACTCCGCGTAGGAGATGAAGGGGTTCGTCTCATCCAGAGCAATGAACACGGCATTTACAAGAATGATGACGTCGTAAACCCAGACGAAAGTCCTGGCAGGAGGCAAAAAAGAGACTCAGTTATCATGCATTTCAGTTAAAAAAAAAAAAAAAAGGCAGGGTCAGAGCCCTCGCGGAACTGTATTTCCTACCAATGTGATGAATATGAAATACTTCCCATCTTCCGTCCCGCCAGCGCGCGCGCACACACACACACACACACACACACACTCCTCATGGAAGCAAAGGTTCCAGCATGTTCAGGGCCCCAAAATCCACCTGCCTCTCACTGATACTGATGCACTGCTCCGCCTTTCCCATAAGGAGAAAAATGAAGTCAGAGTGAGAGGGAAGGCCAGAGGCCTAAGTTTTTCAGGTTCACCTTTTGGGCAAAGCACCGGGACTGGCTGACAGCTCGGGTGGAATCGGGGGCCAGGAGAAGGCTTAAGGGTTAGCACAGAACCATTAACCCTTGATTATTTGTCCCTGGAAAACTAACATCCATTTTTTTTTTGGCCGTGCCCATGGCATGCAGAAGTTCCTGGGCCAGGAACCACATCTTCGCCACAGCAGTGACCAAGCCACAGCTGTGACAGCGCTGGATCCTGCTGAGCCACCAGAGAACTCCAGGATTAACATCCTTAACCTAGAAAGCTTCTAGAAACCTCTTACTCCTCACGCACACAAGTTTTCAGGGGACTGATAGGTCCATCTTCCTCACCAGGTCTGGAGTGAAAAAAATATGACAGCTGGGCTCTGACCCAACTTTTCAATTCCACAGCAGGCTGCTCCCCTTAGGCTCCGGTGCCCGTGCTCCAGGGAATCCTGGGGGAACCCTGGGTGTGGCCGCAGGAAGACAGAGGGGGGCTCCCATCCCACTTTTCGGGGGAGGTCCTGGCTGCCGGGCGTGGACACGCAGACGTTCACCATGGGAAACGCCTCGGTAGTTCAATGCTGAGATTAACGGGAAGGAGCCTCTGCATAAAGGGCTTTGCCAAATATAAAGTATGGGGACAGAAAGGGATATTTAGTATCCCCAACATCATAGTCTGGACTACTTTCAAGGGCTTCTGAACCATTCACTTTTATGAAACATTAAATTCAAGGAAAGCAAGAGAAGGAACCTCTGAGGACAAGGTTTTCCAGGCCACACACATTCAAAGTAAGGTCTCTGGAATACTACTCAGCCATAAAAAAGAACCAAATAATGCCACCTGCAGCAACATGGATAGAGCTAGAGATTCTCAAACTAAGTGAAGGAAGTCAGAGAAAGACAAATACCATACGACAGCACTTACACCTGGATTCTAACATAAGGCACAAATGAACCTATCTACAGAAAAGAGACAAACTCATGGACATGGAGAACAGACTTATGGTTATCAAGGGGAAGGGGAGGGAATGGGATAGACTGAGAGTTGGGGGTTAATAAGATGCAAACTGCTGCATTTGGAGTGCATACGCAATGAGATCACTTGTAATGGAAGATGATGGAGGACAGTGTGAGAAAAAGAATGTATATATATATGTATATATATGACTGGGTCACTTTGCTGAATAGCAGAAATTGACAGAAAATTGTAAATCAACTATAATAAAAAAAAAACTTAAAAAAAGAAAAAAGTAAGGTCTCTGACCAGGATAAAGGACTGGAGTTCATCTACCTGAGAATAAAATAATTAACTAGCATTCTTTCCTTTTTTTTCTTTTTTTTGGTCTTGCCTGTGGTATATGGAAATTCCCGGGCCAGGAATCAAACCTGTGCCACAGCAGTGACAACACTGGACCCTTAACCACTAGGCCACCAGGGAATTCCCTTAATTGGCATTACTAACAGTCATTCCAATAATGCTAACTCATGTCTTCTTAGCATGCGTTTTACAGAGTCAAGATGCCATATTTGACATTAACTTCCTAGTGACTCTCCTGGGCTGGAACCGCCCGAAATCAGAGAGTGATCAGTTTCCCTGACTCAGACAGCACAGCCAGGCTGTGCCCCTCGAGCATTAGGAAACACTGAAGAAGGAACCATAATTCATTGCATGTCCAGACCTTTTCCATGCCTTCTGGAGGACACCAAAAGCAGTGAACAGGGAACCGATCACAGCTTGAAACGCATTCTGCCCAGACGGCGTTAACACATTCTGTTTTTAAAGCAGCTTGAGAGAGAACCCGCCCCATCTCACTCGCCTGTGCCGAACCACCCTCTGGATCAAGAGGCTTGCGGACGACTGGTATACCCGAGGCATCCAGGCTTCCAGTGGGTGTTTCTTGATGTTGATGGTGACCACCTGGATGTTGAGGAGGTCAGCCAAGCGTAGGAAGTTCGTTTTGTCTGCAATGAAAAAAACAACCCCCAAATACATGGTCACTATGACACTAAGGTCAGGTATTTATATCTGAATCACTTTGCTGTACACCTGAAACACAGTGTTGTAAATCAACTATATTTCTTGGTACAACCACTGTGGAAAACAGTAGAGGTACCTCAGAAAACTAAATGCAGAACCACCATATGACCCAGCAATCCCACTCCTGGGCATATATCCGGACAAAACTTTCCTTGAAAAAGACACGTGCACCTGCATGTTCATTGTAGCACTATTCACAATAGTCAAGACATGGAAACAACCTAAATATCTATCGACAGATGAATGGATTAAGAAGATGTGGTACATATACACAATGAATACTACTCAGCCATAAAAAAGAACAAAATAATGCCATTTGCAGCAACATGGATGGAACCGGAAACTCATACTAAGTGAAGTAAGCCAGAAAGAGAAAGTCAAATACCATATGATATCACTTTTATCTGGACTCTAATATATGGCACAAATAAACCTTTCTACAGAAAAGAAACTCATGGACTTGGAAAACAGACTCATGGTTGCCAAGGGGGAGGGACAGCAAGTGGGAGGGACTGGGAATCTGGGGTTAATAGATGCAAACTATTGCCTTTGGAGTGGATAAGCAACGAGATCCTGCTGTATAGTTCTGGGAACTATGTCTAGTCACTTGTGATGCAGCATGAGGCAGGATAATGTGAGAAAAAGAATGTATATATGTATGTGTGACTGGGTCACTTTGCTGTATGGTAGAAAATTGTCAGATCACTGTAAACCAACTCTAATGGAAAAAATAAAAATCATTAAAAAAAACCCTGTATTTCTATAAAATTTTTCCTAATGTGCAAGTCCCTAAAAAATAAACCAAACAACAAACAAAAACACTCCCTAGGGTGGAGGAAAGAAAGAATTTCAAACTCAATGATCATCTTTTTTTTTTTCAACAAAATCAGACAACTCTCAGCTTGCACAAAGGTATTAAAATGCTAAAAAAACTAGGTCTTAAAATGATTTTCTCCTTGACACAGGTGCCTTGCAGATAGAAGCTTGAATTAACAAATCAGTTTATAAAGCCTGGCCCCCAAAGTATATAGTAAATAAAAGGACAGAATATTAATTAAACGGCATTTCTATATTCTAATTTCTTAAGAAAATTAGTTAGGAACCAGAGAATTCTAACTTTGTTTAATGGTCTTAGTGTCTTACCTACTTAAAAAAAGAAAGAAAAGATACGCAAATTAACCACTAGACCAGCAATTAGTAGTTGCTAAAAGGCCATTAGGGTGGGGGGGAGCCTTTTTTTTTTTTTTTGGTAAAAAGTATACAATTTAAAGATCTGGTTACAAATTTAAAATCTGAAGAGTTTTGCCCCCAAATTAAATTGTTCTAAAATTACCTCACAAATCAAAATAAATTCAAATTAAAACTTGAATCCAAATGTATTTAACGTACCCAAAAAATGGAAAACTAATAAATTAAGTGGTTTTGTGATTTAGGGCTTAAAATATGCCTCTATGTCTTTTTCCTGATTTTATCCAGGGCAAACACAAACCGCAACCGTGGAGTTTTAGTTCACACAAACATTTTTTTTTCTCTCTAAAGAGGCTAACCTCACTGGAACTTCTCACGTTCTTCTCCCGTCTTATGGGTCACTTGGCATCATGACCTCAGCCAATGTTCTGGTACCCATAAGCCTAAACACAGGCCAGAATCAAGTGGCACAAACTATGTTGTAATGTAAAAACTAGACTCTTTATCAATTGTCTGGTGTAAAGCACAGGACACTGTAAACCACAGGGTCCTGCAGGGTTACCCGCTTAAATTATGTGGATGCAGTGTCTGGAGTTTCATGCTTCTCTAACAAATCCTTTGGTGTCAACAGTGAGTCAATGACCTATGATTTCTTAAATGTATTTTCTACTACTGCTAATCTAGTTTGGGGCATTGGGCTAATGAACACTGAGATAAACAGTCAATAATCTGCATTTACCTAAAGGCACAAGGCAATTCCTAAAGAAATTTAAGTGCTGTGTCCCTATGTGTAAATACGTTTGTTCGTCATGGCACCCAAGTGCCAATAGTTAAGACTGACCTTATAGACAAAGAAACGCTGTTCACCTGACTGGGTCCTGGGGACCATGTGTATCTTTTCTGGAGGAGCAGGAGATACCCAAGGATACAGGCCTCACCATCCAAAGACTCCTACAAGCCCTGCTCCTGGACTTGGAACATCTCACCTTGTCATAGCAACCCCGGGATGCACGCTACAGGAGGAAGCACCGAGAAAGGTTACAAAGCCCAAAATATTCATCGGCATCTCCAGAGCCCCAATTATCTAGAAGCAGCAGAGGTACTAGGTCAATAAAGGAGAATTCTCAGAAACAGAGGGGCCGAGGTCTGGGATCCCTGGACCGAGTGGGCAGCCGCCCCGCCCCAGTTCTTGGAGTGGAGGATCCAAGGGCGCCCAGGTCCCGCCCTCTCCGCCACATCCCAGAGCAGAGTCCCCAGAGTGTGGTCCCTGGGCCACTGCTGGCCCTGTCCCCAGAGGTCCCCCCCCCCCAGCTGTCCACATGATCAGTTCCAAAAATTTAGAAGCTTTTAGAACAACCGACAGGATCATTTCATGTCCTTTGACTCCAACAATGAAAAATTGGATCTTGGATTTTACATGGCATTTCATTCTATTTCTCTGGTTATTCATCCTGGTTATATTTTACAGAAGCATTCAGATCCGCGACAGGCTGGAAATTAAAAAGCTTCACTGCACTTTCCAAAAGGCTCAAGAAGTCACATAGGCTCAAGGGTTACAGAGGCGTCCTTCCCCAACCATGAGCAAAACCCTACCCTCGACACACAGATGGCGCAGCCAATCCCAATGCCTAACGGGGCCACCAAGGACATCTCTTTGGGGTTGGAGAAGCCTGGCCCCTGAGCAGACACCCAGAGCCACGCCATCCAGCTGGGTGGCTGACGGGACGGGCACAGGAGTCACTGGGAGATGCCTGCCAAGTCCCACTGACTTTCCATCCTGGATCCAAAACCCACATTGGACGACGCTGGCAGCACCCATTCAACAGTGTCTTGCCACACTTTTCTCCACACACTTTTCCCTGGACAGTCAGGTAAGTCACAGAAAATCACTGTCATTTCCTTCTTCTCACACAGGCACGGGGTCCTGAGAAAGCCCATGGCTCTGCTGGATGGGTGTGACAGTCCCTGTCTCACGTCCTTTCAGACCTACCGCTCCACGTGGGTGTGCTTCCACCTACACCTTTCCTGAAACTGGTGAAATAAGCTGTCTTACAGTTTAGTCACCTCACATCTTTCCCTCATCTTCACAGTCCTGTCCTTTCCTTTTCTTTCTTTCCTTCTGTCCTTGCTTTCTTCCTTCCTTTCTTTCTTTGGCTGCCCCCGAGGCATATGGAAGTTCTCAGACCAGGGGTCAAATCCAAGCCACAGCTGCAGCCACAATGGATCTTTAACCCACTGTGCCGCATCAGGGATAGAAGCTGCACCTTATCAGTGACCTGGGCTGCTGCAGAGACAATACCGGATCCTTAACCTACTGTGCCACAGTGGGAACTCCTTCACAGTCATTTTTTTGCTTTTTTTTTGTCATTTTTTATGGCCGCACCCGCGGCATGTGGAGGTTCCCAGGCTAGGGGTCTAATCGGAGCTGTGGCCACTGGCCTGCGCCGCAGCCACAGCAAGGCAGGATCCGAGCCGCGTCTGTAACCTACACCACAGCTCAGGGCAACGCCAGATTGTTAACCCACTGAGCAAGGGCAGGGATCGAACCCGCAACCTCATGGCTCCTAGTCGGATTCGTTAACCACTGCGCCACGACGGGAACTCCACACAGTCATTTTTAATGTCACCGAAATTTCCTGTTAAGTGGCTCTCAGAATTTGGGGCTACTTAGCATAATGATAAAAAGCAGGGGCCTTGGAGTCAGAGTGCCTGTTCCACACTGCAGCTGTGTGGCCCTGGGCACACGACTTCACCTCTTTGAGTCTCAGCTTCC
>PVHT020000531.1:27613-57279 GCA_004024745.2 Catagonus wagneri | reverse complement strand
TTTTTTTTTTTTTTTTTTTTTTGCTTTTTAGGGCCACACCTGCGGCATATGGAAATTCCCAGGCCAGGAATCGAATTGGAGCTGCTGCAGCTGCCAGCCTACACTACAGCCACAGCAACGTGGGATCCGAGCCGTGCCTGTGACCTACACCACAGCAAAAGGCAATGCCAGATCCCTCTCCCACTGAGCGAGGCCAGGGATCGAACCTGCATCCTCACGGATGCTATCAGATTCCTTTCCTAGGCACCACAACGGGAACTCCACTAAATGCAATTCAGACATTTACTTATACAGCCCTCTCCCATATTTTAGATGAGCTCCCCAAAACAGAATCCCCGGAGGGGGATGACCGTGGTACAAGGTGAAGGGCTCCTGGATGGCTTATCACCTGCTGACAACAAGCACTGAGACAAGCCTGTCGGGACACAGAGGGACACAGCGTCAGGACCCTCATTCCACTGTGACGCTGCCAGTTGGGAATGCCAAGATACATTTTCATTTGCAAACTTAAGAAAATGAAAAAAACACCCCATCACTTTTAGGAAGCCGCCATCCCCACCCTCAGCCCCGCTGTTCGATGCACAGGAACGTTGGCAGCCGAGGCTTCTTACCCACGTGTCCCTTCTGTCCCTCGTCGGAGGTCCTCAGAAGGAGCTCCAGGTGGGAGCTGCTGATGTCGGGCGCCACGACCTTCACCAGCCGCCTCCACCGGGCCTCGGTCACCACGAACTCTGTGCCCACCTTGACTTTCAGAATGTTGAAAGCCTCTATCATTTTGTGACGCTTCAGGTAAGCCAGTGTGCGAATCTCATTCTTGAAAGAACAGAATTGCGTTTTTTAAGAGGGCCATTAAAGAAAGCCTCGGTTTTTTTTTCACCTTAAACATTTCAAGGGAATGCAAGAGTCAGAGAGATGGCACTGACAGGTCTGCTCATTCGCGAGGGACCAAATCCCTCCCCAGCTCCAGGGATGGGTGGCTAAGCCCCGTCTGCAGAAGGAGAGCTCGGCTTACCAAGTGCAAACAAGGGGTGAGAAACTGAGCAGCGGGAGGCAGACAGGTCCAAACTCGGGAGGAAGGGAGATTCCAGAAAGGAAGGAAGTCAGGCCTGCTGCTGAGAGAGAGGGTGACGCAGGAGAGGGAGAACAAAGATCTCCCATTACGCCCATCGAGGAAGAGAAGAGGCAGGGGAGTGAAACTAGGAAGGGGTCCAGCGCAGGAAGGGACAGTGGGGCTTGCCAGGAGTGCCATCTGGCTTGACCACGCACAGGGAATCTTTCAGAAGCGGAGACCCCCGCAGTTACAGTAGGCCACCTCCATGCCCACCCTACTGCTCCGTGTAGGCCTGGTAATCAGTATCTTCACGTCATTGATTACATGGCTAGGCCTTAAATCCTTTTTTTTTGTTGTTTTTGCTTTTTAGGGCCTCACCCATGGCCTGTGGAAGTTCCCAGGCTAGGGTCTGGCCTACACCACAGCCACAGCAACCCCAGATCCAAGCCGCATCAGTGACCTACACTGCAGCTTGTGTCAACACCAGATCCTTAACCCACTGAGAGAGGCCAGGGATCGAACGCGTATTCTCATGGAGAAAATGCTGGGTTCTTAACCCTCTGTGCCACAACGGAACTCCTTAAATTCTTTTTTTTTTTTTAATTGAAGTATACTTGATGTATAATGTTGTGCTAGTTTCCGGTGTATAGCAAAGCGATTCAGATAGATAGATAGACGGATGGATGGATGGATAGATAGACAGATAAGACATAGATATACATTTTTTCATATCCTTTTCTATTATAGGTTATTATAAGATACTGAATGTAGTTCCCTGTGCTGTACAGTAGGGCTTGGACATTGCTGTTTACCTATTTGAGATATAGTAGTTTGCTTCTGCTAGTCCCAAATTCCTAATTTACCCCCTCCCCTTTTCCCCTTTGGTAACTGTAAGTTTGTTGGCTATGTCTGTGCGTCTGTTCCTGTTGTGTAAATAAATTCATTTGCATCATAGTTGAGACTCCACATGAAAGTGCTATCATGTGATATCTGTCTTTCTCTCTCTTACTTCACTCAGTATGATCATCTCTAGGTCCACCCGCGTTGCTGCAAATGGCAATATTTCACTGCTTTCTGTGGCTGAGTGATACGCTAGTACCCATTCTCTTTATCCATTTATCTCTTGATGGACGCTTGGGGTGCTTCTATGTCCTGGCTACTGCAAGTAGTGCCGCTACGAACATTGGATAAAATTCTCTTTCTGAGTTAGTTTTCTCTGTATACGTGCCCAGGAGTGGGACTGCCGGATCATACGGTAACTCTATTTTTAGTTTTTTAAGGAGCCTCTATACTGTTCTCCCCGTGGCTGCACCAATTTATTTTTTATTATTTTTTTTTGTCTTTTTGCCTTTTATGTAGAGCCACACCCACGGCATATGGAGGTTCCCAGGCTAGGGGTCTAACAGGAGCTGTAGCCGCCGGCCTTCGCCACAGCCACAGCAACATGGGATCCGAGCCGCATCTGCGACCTACACCACAGCTCAGGGCAACACCGGATCCTTAACCCACTGAGCAAGGCCAGGGATCAAACCCGCAACCTCATGGTTCCTAGTCGGATTCGTTAACCACTGAGCCACGAAGGGAACTCCGTGCACCAATTTACATTCCCACCAGCAGGGCAGGAGGATCCCTTTCTCCACACCCTCTCCAGCACTGGTTCTTCATAGACCTTAAACTCTCAGCAGGTGCAGCTGTGTCTTCATTGCCTCCGGCGCCTCAGAACCTGGTGTGGTGCTGGGTACATAAAGCACATGTAAGACATGCTTGCTGACTGAGCCAAGATTAATTTTTGAGGAGTGTTACCCAAAGAAACACTTCCTTGGGGGAGAGGAAGGGTTTAAGGATCCAGTGTTGCCGTGCGCTGTGGTGTAGGTCAAAGATGCAGCTGGGGTCCCGTGTTGCTGTGGCTGTGGGGTAGGCCGGCGGCTGCAGCTCCCATTCAACCCCTAGCCTTGGAACCTCCATAGGCCACGGGTGCGGCCCTAAAAGGCAAAAAAAAGAAATAAAAAAGAGTGAGGTGCAAAGCCAGGACCCGCCCCTGCCCACAAGGTTGGGACACACTCTCAGACCCCTCCCAGACCAGCAGAGAACCACGCGGCCCCACAGGCCACCAGACAAGTCTTCCGATTCGCCAAAGCAAATGGAAAAAGAACCGGTTCAAATATTTGGCAAGTGTCCTCTCCAGCCTCCCTGCCACTGCGCCCAGACGGGCGCCTGCCCTTGACCCCGAGCCCCGGGTCACGGGTGTTACCTTTAAGTGCTTCCTGTAGTTGTTGTAGACCACGGCCAGAAAGACAGACATGAAGATGTAGGTGTTGATGATGACGTAGGTTATGAAGAACAGCGAGTACCACCAACCGAACTCATAGGCAGGCATCCTAGAAGGAAACAATCGCCGTTCACGGTTCTCCTCACCCTCGGTCCACAGCGCACGGGGGGCTGACCTCAGGTGACATCCAACAGGGACCAGCCATGTGCACGAGGCCCAGGAGGACCGTCCCTCACAGACTCCCAAACAGCAGAGTCGGGCCTCAAAGCTATCACCACCCTTAAGGCTAAACGGCGCGCTTCGAACCGGCCTTATACTGTTCTTAGGGCCTCAGAGAAGTGCCAACCTTCAAAGCCAGCAGGACCCTGCAGCTCGGCTGGATCCCAGCCCCTCGCTTCACCATGAGAAAATCGAAGCCCTGAAAAGAGAGCGACTGACCCAGAACTTCAGGGGGGCATCCTAGGTGCGGCCTGGGTCACTCTCAGGGCTCGTCAGGGACACGGACTACCTTGCTGCGGGGCAGACAATTTCCTGTCCCCTCTGGGACTTGAAGAACGAAAAGCGTGCCGTTCTCGCCGGGAAAAAAGGCCTAACTTGGGAGGCAGGCTCACACCGCCTTTCATGGAAACTGGGTTTTGTACAGGAGGGGATGTTGGGGGTGGCAGCTGAGGGTCTGAGGGCAAGACCCAAGAAGAGACAAGGAGGGCCGGGAACTTCACCTTGCTTCCTTTCGGCCAGAGCCAGGCCCACGAGTGAGCCACCACCCGGAACAAGTTGACGTGACGGTCCCACACCGAGATGGGTGACAGAAACCCCGCCCCTCCCCCTAAGTGCAGTGTGGGAAGAGATGGCACTGATGTTTGCAGCTGGAACTCGACCCTCAGTGGTGAACCCCAAGAGCTCTCTGCTCAGTGCAGCACCATCAAATAAGCGGACCTCCATGCACAAGACAAACCCCTAAGACAAAGGACATTAGAAAAAACCCATGATGTTTTTCTCCTCAATAGTGTCCACACGCGTGGAGAATTACCCATGGGAGGTGGGGGGAGGTGACAACTACTAATCTTTACCTTTCTTTCCTGTTTCATTTTGTCAGAAAACCACACCACTGCTTAGGAGAACAAGCCATGATTCCTTTACAAAAAATGACTTGGGTGTCTGAACTCAACACTCAAAATCCCAGAACAGAAAGTGGGCTCAAATATTTGAGCTGTATCTCCAGAGATATCTCCTGTTGCTTTCAGGGTATTTTTTGTTTCTGTTTGTCTTTTTAGGGCCTCACCTGCAGCACATGGAGGTTCCCGGGCCAGGAGTCACGTCAGAGCTACAGCTGCCAGCCTTCGCCACAGCCACAGCAACGCCGGATCCGAGCCAAGTCCACGGCCTGCAACACACCTCACGGCATCGCCAGATCCTTAACCCACTGAGCGAGGCCAGGGATCGAACCCGCGTCCTCATGGATGCCCGCCAGATTCGTTTCCAATGAGCCACAACGGGAACTCCAGTTTTTTTTGTTGTTGTTTTTAATTCATTCGGTTCTAACGGAGGAGAGCAGGCTACCCTTTACGCTGACATTCTGTCCTCCTCAAAAATTTTACAACGAATAGGAATATAACATTGAAATACGAAAATCACTATTTCCTTTTTTTTTTTCTTTTTCTGACGGCTGCTTTTACCAAAGTGCCCTGGGGGTTCCCATCGTGGCTCAGTAGTTAACAAATCCGACTAGGAACCATGAGGTTGCAGGTTCGATCCCTGTCCTTGCTCAGTGGGTTAAGGATCCGGCGTTGCCATGAGCTGTGGTGTAGGTCGCAGACGCGGCTCGGATCCCGCGTGGCTGTGGCTGTGGCGAAGGCCGGCGGCTACAGCTCCTGTTAGACCCCTAGCCTGGGAACCTCCATATGCCGCGGGTGTGGCCCTAGATAAGGCAAAAACACAAAAAAAAGTGACCTGTGTTACCATAAAAGACAGCGGGGACCCTGAGCTGGGGACTCACGCACATGACGTCGGGGCTGTTCGCCGCGGTGACCAGCACGTAGAGCTCAAACGCGATGTCCAGGATGTTGGCGAAGTAGGGCGCCCCTTCCGCTGTGTGAAGACCCCTGCGGGGAAGCAGCCGCACAGCTTGACGCAGCCCAGGTCAGGAAGCCGCCAGCTGTGCCTTCCAGCCGGCTCCGCCCGCCTTGCCCAGCGCTCCCAGAGCTTCTGAACGGGGAGGAGGCCTCTCGGGCCGGGCTCTGCTGCCCACAGGCCGAAGGAACTCAAGGCTGGGAGAATTTCCCCGGGGCAGAGACTTGCCCAGGCGGGGGCGCTCACCTATCCCCGAAAAGCTTCAAGGCCATGAGGGAAAACAGCAGCACGCTGAAGAGGAATAAGAGGAAGACGTAGAGGATGTCGGGAAGGGTGTTCCGGAGGCTTCGGAAAGCCCTTCGTATCTGCGACGGCAAAAAATCCAGTTCACTTCTGGGAAACCGGCTAACGTGCTGCAGACGCTGAACCGCCGCCCCGTGTGTCCGCAGGCGCCCTTACCTGACGGCTTTCGGGGAAGTTCATGAGGAAGACCGGCCTTAGGACCCTTGTGCATCGGACGCCATGGATAGCGACAGCTTCCAGGGACCCGTAGATAATCACATCTATCAAGGTCAGCTGCGAGAGACACAGGACAGGGGTGTCGGCACTGCCAGGGGTCAGAGGAAGTGACCGTGGGGACGTCTGTCCATTAACCCAGAAGGAGGGTCACAATCCGTCATGCAGAAAAGCACCTTGCGTACACTTGGGGTGCTGCGAGCTGTGGCGTGGGTGGCAGAGACAGCACCGATCTGGAGCTGCCTAGCCCAGGAGCTTCCAGGTGCCACAGGCGCAGCCTTGAAAGAAAAAAACAAAACAAAACAGGTGGATACTCCGCGCCCTCTGAGTGTTCAGCAGACGTGCGAAGGAAATTCAAAGCAAACATTCAGAGAAAGGGTGAGAAAAGACAGTGGCTATTCTAGGCGCAAGAGACACGGCGCGGGGTAGCAGGCGGTGCAGGCGGCTGCGTGGAGAGACCTCCTGACCCGCGTTTGCAGGATGAGCGGCGCCAGACGGATCCACGGTCTGGTGGATCTGAAGAATCATCCAGCAGTGACATCTCAGGTGCACCAATAAGGGATCTGAGCTTGAGGTGACCATGGCCGTCACCAAGGGGTGACCACAGGGGCCGGGGCCGCATCGTGGGAACAGAACGGCAGCAGAGAGATAACACGCGCCCCCAGTGGGCAGCAGGGGAAACAGGGCAAGAAGCAGGCCGAGGGGGCGCGGCGAGGGAGGGGAGGAAGGGAGTCTGGAGCAGGAGGACTGGGAATGAGTGACGGGCAAGGGAGCACCGCAGACCGACGAGGAACAGCTACGTGAGCTGAAACGCTGGTGGGGAAACAGCAAGCAAGCAGCTGGCCACGGAGTAAAGAAATTCAGAGAAGAAACCAGTATCGGCTCCAACCTAGCCCCCCCCGCCAAATGTTCGTGGAAGCTCTGAGAACAGATGGCCTGATGGGGAAAGGAGAGCAAGCAGAAAGGACAGAGGCAAGGTCGCCGAGCCTTGGCTGACAGGGAAGAAACCACCGTTCAGGCAGGCTGGCTGCGAGGCCCAGACGCTAAGTATGATGCACCCTCAGCTAGTCACTGCCCTGGCCCCTCTGCTCCTCACGGCAGCATCTCAACACATTAGCCTGCCTCAATTGGCATAACTACTTAGCATATATCCTTGCAGTTTTTTCTATGAATCTCTTTCTTTTCTTTTAACAAAGATGTGCTCCAAATGAACTGTAAACCGTTCTTTTTACTTAATAGACAATGAGCAGCTCTCTTTGATAACAGGCACATGCATGCCTTTAAGGCCATTTGAAAGAGCTGTTGGATGTGCCATGTTTTATTTATCTCCTATTGTCAGGAAACCCAGTTGTTTCCAGTTGAGTTTTTGTTTTTGCTTTTTAGGGCCACACCCTCAGCAGATGGACATTCCCAGGCTAGGGACAGAACTGAAGCTGCAGCTGCCGGCCACAGCCATGCAGGATCCAAGCCACGTCTGTGACCTACACCACAGCTCAGGGAAACACTGGATCCTTAACCCACTGAGTGAGGACGAGGATCGAACCCACATCCTCATGGGTACTAATCAGGTTCATAACCCCGCTGAGCCCACAATGGAAATTCCCTCTAATTTTTTAATATTATGAATAGCTCAGCCATGACCAATCTTGTGACTGAATCTTTGAACACATCCTTCTTTCCTAAAGGTCATGTCCCAGGAATGGAAATCAAGGTGCAAACACATGCACAGCTAAGGCTTTCGAAAGGAACTGCCAACTAGCCTTCCAGAAAGTCAGACAGCTTACCCCTCCAGTGGACTCTGATGCGTTCTGTTCTCGATCTTGCTAACACTATTTTATAGGCAAATACATGGTATTTTGTTGTCGTTTTAAAACATATTTCTTAGTCAAGGTAAACCTTTTTTCCCTATCTGCTATTCCTTTTTTTCTTAACATTTTTAAAATTTTTATTGAAGTATAGTTGACTTACAGTTTGCGCCAATTTCTGCTGTATAGCATATGTATTTCTTCTTTTAGGTGATGCCTTCCCCTATTTTTTTATTTACCTTTTTAAAAATCAGAGTATAGTTGATTTACAATGTCGCGTCAATTTCTGCCATGCGGCATAGTGATCCAGGCATACATATGTATACATTCTTCACCTATTTTTCTTTTTTCCCTTTTTTTTTTGTGCTTTTAGGGCCACACCCGCGGCATACGGAGGTTCCCAGGCTGGGGGTCTAACAGGAGCTGTAGCCGCCAGCCTATGCCATAGCCACAGCAATATGGGATCCGAGCCGCGTCTGCGACCTATACCACAGCTCACGGCAATGCCGGATCCTTAACCCACTGAGCAAGCCCAGGGATTGAACCCGCAACCTCATGGTTCCTAGCTGGATTCGCTTCCGCTGAGCCAGGACGGGAACTCCTTCATCTATTTTTCTATAGCAGTTTCTGTCTCTCTTTCCTTTAATTTGGAAGTTAAATATATGATATGTTTGTGATATGTGATGTGTGACTATTGATATGTTCGAATAGTCACGCTGTCACATTCTGTCCAGTCACTGCTTCAGCTGTGGTTTGCCAGCAGCTGCGCTGACTGGTGTTTGCTATGGCGACATCTGTCTTTATTTCTTGAACCAAAGCAAACCTCTCCAGGGTGTCCTCTTCCTGGTTTTCCTGCCTCTGACCACAAACTCTCAAAGGCACTGTCGTGAGCACTCACCACGATGGTTACCACGATGCAGATGTTTTTCGTATCCTTCCAGAAAACCGCCTGCGGAGTGACTTTCGCAAAGTGCACGAGTCTCCCCAAGAACACGCTCAGACAGAGCATTTCCGCAGTCGAGGTAACCTGCAGCCGGAGACAGACAGGGAGCCAGCGCCCTGGCACTCGAAGGCCGGGCCTTGGCTCACTCATACTCCCTCAGCACCCTGACAGAATTAGCCATGTCCCTTCATTTTACTGGCAGCTGCAGCGAAATTCTTTGCTGGTTGGAATGGGTTTCTTTCCTCTTAAAAGGAAACCTGCTCCGGAACCACAAACCCCATGACCCAACTGGCAGGGCTTCGTGGGGGGGGGACCCCCCACCCCAGAAGCCGTTTCCCCAGAAAAGGGGAAGTCAGGCATGGCAGAAGCAGGTATCTCCTATGCTCTCCAATTACCCACTCAGAACAGACACCTAGATGTTCGGCTTCTGTAGGAACAGCTCTCCAAAGATGTGCTTTGAAATGCAGGGTCATTGCTCAGGCATCGCAGCCCTGCTGCCTTGCTGCCTGTATTTGGCTGGATAGAGGAGAGAACAGAGGCCACTGGCCCCCTGCAAAGTCCAGGCCATCTCCTCTGTGGGCTACAGGGCACTGGACAGTTTGTCTCAGGCCAGGAAGATGCAAAGGTCTTTGCCTTTGTCAAAGGACCATACAGTAAATATTTTAGGCTTTGCAAGTCACAGTCTCTATCACAACAACTCTGAGAGGTGAGAGCAGTGTCGAGCCAGGAGTCAATGCGGGCAGTCATAACTGATTACTCAGGCCCCTCTGGAGTATTGGTGATTTGACGTATTGCTGAAAAGCACCTATAAATAAGGATTTATGACAATGAAAAAAAGCTGGGAACGTGGCAAGTATAACAAGTCACATATTCCACTGTTTTTGACATCGTCTACTTGGCATTAAATAAATACATTTTTTGAAACATCATTTGCCAATCCAACTTATCCTTGCAGGCACGGAAGACCAAAAACTGCCACTCCGTTTCCAATGCCTTACGATGAACGCACCAGCTCAGAATTCTTCCACCACCACCCCCCGCCCCCAGCAAGAAAAATAAAACCAAATTCATATCTATTGAAATCTGAGGTAAAAAGAAGGAAGAGACTTGGAGTCCAGCTCCTGTGTGACAGGCCTGGTTAGCCATGCTGTGTTGGAGGCTTACCAAGAAAGGCAGCGGGAGCCATGCCGGTTCCTCAAAGAGGGCGAGAGCCAGGTCCACACAAATGAAGAAGTAGGTGACTGTGCGCATTGTCCAGTGGTTATAGAAATAGTAAAGCCTGGAGTGGAGAAGAATAAAGAAGGTTACAAACAAGGAGCAGGAGGAGTTCCCGGGGTAGCACGGCACTAACGAACCTGACCAGCATCCATGAGGATGCGGGTTCGATCCCTGGCCTCGCTCAGTGGGTTAAGGATCCGGCGTTGCTGTGGCTGTTGTATAGGCGGGCAGCTGCAGCTCCGATTAGACCCCTGGCCTGGGAATATGCCACAGGTGCAGCCCTAAAAAAGCCCCCAAGGATCAGGAGTTACACAGCGTCAACATCCCATTAGGAGAAGACAATGAGGGAGTTCCCTGGTGGCCTAGTGGTTAGGATGCTGCATGTCACAGCTCAAAAAAAAAAAAAAAGGAGTAATGGGAGGTAAAATATGAAGTCTGGTCTCTGGCCACCTTTCCTTTCAATTCTGGAGAGGGAGGAGCAGCGTTTAGTTGAGTGTACACTCCGAAATGATATCAGGAAAAAAAAATCAAGGATATTATATGTCAAAGCACATCTCTTACCAGTCTCAAGCTAGGATTAGGGCCCTCCTCGTGGGGTGGTTGTGGCCAGAAGATGTACTTTTATAGGAGCCAGGCAGAGCCAAGCCTCAGGGGGAGTGACGGGGCACTGGGTGGCTGAGGAGCCCGGCTGACTGCCAGTGCACAGCAGCCCATCTCCGGGCACTGTGGGCACCGAGAAGGCCTCGAGGTCACACAGGTCTCTTCCTGATGGAGGGACAGTTCCCCCGACTTTCTCTACAGAATCCAAGGGTGAGGCATTCACTTTTTAGAGGCGTTGACACTCAGCCTTGATGACAAGAGTTTTTTTTTTTTTTTCCTTATCCTGAGCCAGATCTTTGGTTTTTAGTTGAACCCTTAGGGGGTGAGGGAGAAAAAAAACTGAATTCTCATGAAAAGAACAAATGTCTGAATTCCATCAAAAGGCCATAGAAAGAAAAAGAACGAGTCTTCTTTCCATTGAGGTCACTACAACTATGATGACATGTTTTTAACTTGGATCCTTATCTCCTGTCCTGGGTGTGACTCATTTACTCATTGATCTGTCCTCAGGACATCTGAATGCTTCCCCACCTGTGAGGTAACCACGCTCTTACAGCTTAAAAAAAAGAAAAAAAAGGCACTGGATTTGCTCCAATTCTATGTGCCAAACCCTATACACTTCTCAAAATATCTGTGGAAACGTCTTCGGTTTGGGTTCAACTCCAAGAATATGAAATGCTGACTATGGAGTGACTGGCCAGTGGGGACCTGCTGTAGAGCACAGGGCACTCTACCCAATATTCTGTGATCATCTGTGTGGGAAAAGATTCTGAAAAATAAAAAAGCAAACTCCAGTAAAGGTAAAGCCATAACAAGAGAAAGCAGACAGTGGTTGCCAGCACATCCGGGCAAGGACCTTGCTATACAGGGAAATTTTAGGGTCGATGGCAACATTACACACGAAGCTTGCGACGGTGGTGAAGTCACTGTAGGGTTATCGACCCTCATCACGCTGTAAAATGAGTGAATTTTTAATGCAAGTTCTAGCTTAACATATCTGATTTTAAAATCGAGGGAAAAGAAACAAACAATAAATGAGCATGAGGTGCTAAAGGACAAACGATTCCAGGTGGCCGGTTAAAACTTTAATTACCTGATGGCCTGAGGGGACGTTTCAAACGGAACATTTCTGTTGTACTGGGCATCAGAAACGTAAGCGGCTGCCAGGAGAAGGTCCTGGTCCTGGTTGGGAGAAAGAAAGGGGAGAGTGACAGTCAGGGTCCCGTTTGGGTTGTCAAGGACAAAGGAAAACGCCTCTTCACTTCTCCCCCTGCCCCCACTCTCACTGGAGGGACCCAACATGAAAAGGACCACATGTTCACCTCCAGATGTTTTCTGGGCAATGAGAATCCTGCAGTGGGGCTGAGACACAGGCATGCTTAACTTTCTTGAATTCAAATATAGGCTCTCCGAGGAGGAAATGAAAACAAGAAAGCACTGAATGGTACACCCAGATGTACTTAAATGCTGCATTTATACATACATATACAGGGTTATATACACATATATATTTGTATAAACTAAATTACATTTAGGTACTTGATGGTGCTTAGAGGGATTTTCAAGTGTACTTTTGACAAGTAAATCATTGCCTTTCTTGGCAACCTTTTTTTTTTTTCTTTCGTCTTTTTATGGTCACATCCGAGGCAGAGGCAATTTCCCAGGCCAGGGATTGAACCTGCACCTACCTCAGCAACCCAAGCTGCTGCAGTCGGATTCTTAACCCACTGCGCCACAGTAGGAACTCCCTCTTGATGGCTTTTGTACTTAACTCCTTCTCAAGGTACGACCCCACTCTATACATAAACATTATTTTAAAATAATAAAATTGTTTTCATAGGATACAAAGTTTATTTGTTCTTCGTTCAATATATTCTGGACCTTTGTTTTCATGGCAATATATACAGTATATGTAGATCTAACCCATTCTTTTAAACAAATGCCTCTTCTTTTAGGTAGTTTCCTTTGTAAATATATTTTGAACACAATTACATTGACTATTTTAATATATACATATCACACACACACGTATCTTTGTACCATACAAGTACTTTTTACAATGGAGTATAACTTGTGGATGGAAGCTATATCGTTTTTTATTTTGATAGGAATATCCAAATTGTCTCCCCCAAGGTTACACATTTTATATGCCTCAAAATAGTAAGGAACACACATGTTCTCCCGCTTCTCACCAACATTAATGTGATTTTAAGTGGTTGATACTATTCAGTCAACCAAAGAAGCATCATGAGCTTTAGTTTAACCTGCCCATGATCTGTACAGCTGAGCCCCCTTGGTAATGACTCCCACTTCTGATTCTGTGTAAGTTAAAGAACCCATATAAGCAGACTAGCTATTTAGACTTTCCCATAGACCTCGGAACGGAACACAACTTAATTACCTAAATGATTAACGGAGCTCTCTCCTCAAAATAGGAGATCTCTTCCTGCCTGGATTGGAATGGAATGAACTGAAATCTCTTACTGTCAAGCTAGTCTTTTTTTTTCCTTTTCTTTTAGGGCTGCACCTGTGGCATATGGAAGTTCCCGGCCTAGGGATGGAATTGGAGCTGCAGCTGTCAGCCTACACCACAGCCACAGCAATGCCAGATCCAAGCTGCATCTGGGACATACGCCATAGCTTGGCGGCACTGCCAGATCCTTAACCCACTGAGCGAGGCCGGGGATCAAACCCGTATCCTCATGGATGCTAGTCAGGTTCTTAACCCACAGAGCCACAACAGGAATTCCCAAGCTACCAAATTTTGAAAATGCATGAATACTCAGGTCAAAAGATCCCAAATTTTATATTTAATTTTCATATCAAACATCCATGGAAGATATTTGTAGACATAGCAGAACTATGTTTCCTAATTTTCTTTCATATTGCAACACTTTAAAAAAATACATCCTGGAGTTCCTGTGGTGGCACAGTGGAAACAAACCCATCTAGTAACCATGAGGTTGTGGGTTTGATCCCTGGCCTTGCTTAATGGGTTAAGGATCCTGTGTTGCTGTGACTGTGGTGTAGGCCAGCAGCTACATCTCTGATTCAACCCCTAGCCTGGGAACCTCCATATGTTGCAGGTGCAGCCCTAAAAAGACAAAAAAAAAAAAAAAAGGATTAAGTCTTTAACAGACATTGTACCTAAGAAGACATAAGGATGGCAAATAAACACATGAAAAGATGCTCAACATGTCTTTAGACACTAGGGAAATACACATTTAAGCCACAGCGAGATACCACTGCATTTCCCCTAGAGTGGCTGCCACTAAAGACTGACCACACTGAGCCACCGCCAAGGGTGTGGAGCAGCAACTGGAACGCTTGTCGGTAGGAATGGAAAGCAGTGCATTTACTTTGGAAAACTGGTGGTTTCTTGGCCATTCATTCCACTCCTAAGTAGTGACCAAAGAGAAAGAAAGTGCACATCCATGTGAAGACTGGTGCATCCGACCCAAGAATGGGGCTTATGTCAGACATGCCATCCCAGAGCTGCTCTAGTAAACACAAGTTCACAGCAGCTCCACAGCCCAAACCTGGAAACAACCATAACGTTCCACAAACAGGTGAACGGATAAACACAACTTGACATATCTATACCAGGAAATACTACTCAACAATAAGAAGGAATGAATTATTGATAAACATAACAGAGTGGGTGAATCTTAAAATAATTGTGCTGAGTGAAAGAAACCAACCCCTCCCCCTCAAAAAGACTACCTACCATATAAGTCTATCTATACAAAACTCTCTTAAACGCAAATGAATCGACAGTGCCAGAAACCAGATGGGTTTCCTGGAGACAGAGGGGATGAGGGGATGCAGAGACGGATGGAAGCAAACACGCACGAGGAAGCTTTGGGGGTGATGGATATGTTTATCACCTTGACTGTGGTATTAACAGTACAAGTGTATTCATGTAACAAGACTCATCAGACTACAGACTTTAAATAAGTATGGTCTGGGGAGTTCCCGTCGTGGCTTAGTGGTTAGGAACTGGACTAGGACCCACGAGCATGTGGGTTCAATCCCTGGTCTTGCTCAGTGGGTTAAGGATCTGGTGTTGCAGTGAGCTGTGGTGTAGGTCACAGATGCAGCTTGGATCCTGTGCTGCTGTGGCTGTGGCGTAGGCTGGCGGCTCCAGCGCCTAGTCAACCCCTGGCTTAGGAACTTCCATATGCCACAGGTGTGGCCCTAAAAAAACAAAATAAAATAAAATAAGTATGATTTGATGCATATCAATTACAACTCAATGAAGCTGTGAAAAATTGCCCTAAAAAACCATAAATGTTTGGATTAAAAATTAATGTGGACCAGCACTCCAAAGATGAATTAGTGGCTGTAAAACCCCATCACCTACTGATTCATGTGCATTCTCGGGGCTGGTATGGCACTTCCTAAGGGCAGGTTATTAAAAATATAAGAAGCATCACATCAATATGTTAAACACCTATCACACATTTTCTTTTACATATTTAAAAAAGTCTTAGAAGAAAATCTAATATCAATTATTTTTCCATTGAACATCTTAACCACCAAGGAACACTAGATTTCCCCAGGATATACTTAGAAATCTAATTTAGGTATAAAATGCCAAGCATCAAAAAGAGTTGATTTTATTTTATTTTATTTTTTTGGCCCCACCCACTGCATATGGAAGTTCCCGGGTCACGGATCAAACTTGTGCCTCAGCAGCAACCCAAGCCACTGCTGTGACAACACTGGATCTTAACCTGAAGCGCTACAAGGCAACTCCAAGAGTCGATTTTATTTTTCTTAATGAACACACATTAATTTTAAGAAAGTTCCATTAAGCCTCAAAAAATCATACTGCGACAGCAAGGAATTCTGATATCAAGGACTTTTCAAAAAATATTTAAAGCAGGAGTTCCCACTGTGGCACTAAGGGATCGGTGGCAACTCTGAAGCATAGGTTTGATCCCTAGCCCAGCACAGTGGGTTAAGGATTCAGCATTGCCACAGCTGTGGCACGGGTCACAACTGCAGCTCAGATCTGATCTCTGGCCTGGAAACTCCATATGCCACAGGGCAGCCAAAAAAGAACAAAACAAAACAAAAGAAATATTCAAAGCAAAATCTCTTAAAGGCACCACTGTTCTCAATTCTAAAAAAAAAAAAAAACTGATGGTGATAACATCTTTCCAGTCCCAGCGAAATGGTTTATCCACGAGCACAAGCAGTTTCATAACTGTGAACTGGGGGTTTACCATCCACACACCCTCCAGGTGGAAAACAGGGGAAAAAATTCTCCTCCGCAATTCTTCAGCCAGTCAGGCCCTGGGGGTTCCCTCCAACTGACCTCACCCAGACTCCCAGGTATCGAAGGATACAAGCAAGATGACACCCTGTGACTCCTTATCCATTTGCCCCTTGTCAGCTGAGCTCATGACTGTTATGTTAAAACAAGCTGACACTTCCATAATTGCTAGTTTACCTTCACATTAACATTTCAAAGCTTTCCCATTCTTAAGGGCCAGAAGGGTTCTGACATCTGTCTCCTTTCAAAACCTCATCTGCTCTGTCTTCTGGTTCTACTTGTCTTCCTTCCCTCCATCCCATTTGTGTACAAGTTCTAAGACTTCTGCCCATTTTTGCTTAGGAAGCAGTACTCTCACCGGGCAATGAGCATCCTCGCTGGTATTAAGGCCACTGTATGTTCCTATAAAATGAAGAGTTTTCATCAAACCCAAGCATGTGGCCTGCGTTAGACATGTCCTTCCAAAACTGCACACACTTGCCCAGCTTACATGGGAACTGCAGCCCAGATCTACCATGAAAATGATGATGACCAAGCAGCAGGTATTCCCCCAGATGCAGCTGAGAAGTGGCTTCGAACCTCAAAACAGCAGCCTCAGCCTAGGGGAGGCACCCAGATAGCAGTTCCCACCTCCCACGCGCCATACAATCCTTTTCCAAGTTTTGCTTGGAAAGATCCCATTGCCCACACCAACTGCATCAGGATCTCTGGAAGGTGGATCCCAAGGCTGAATTTTTAAAGCTCCCCAGTGCCTCCAACGTGTCGTCAAGAGTAAAAAAATCACTGATCTACGTCTGGCCACTTTACCGCTGTTTCTTGGCGGTTTTGTATTTTCATGGCACTATGACAATAATTAACCTCTCCTGGTTTTCTTTTTCTCCATTTTTTCCCCATAGCTGTAACACTGCCTTCCCGCTCTCCAAGACTTAAAAACATATTTAAAATTTTTCCGTTTTCTCCTCCCACCCTCCCCACTTTGTAAGCCTTCGTTCTGAGGAAGGTGAATAACTTAAATCCCTCGGGGTGAGAGGGAGGGGAGCGAACAGGAAGGAGGGGAGATGGATTCCAGAAGCTCTGGTGGGGAGCAAGGAAGTGGAGGAAAAAATAACTGTGAGCTCCAGACCCCTTTCAGTCAGACAACAGGAACCTTGACAAAACTGAAGCTGAAGGTGACAGAAGTGCCTTGAAAAAAAGCCAATATGCCTTGTTTAGACACATAAGAGAATTAGCACAACTTAAGGTAAAGAGAAGTTACCATAAATTTCAAGTAAAATCTTTCCCCATCTCAGTTTTTCCCAGTGGCATTACAAGCCTCATATCTTTTGTCTGTGTCACTCTGCCTCCATTCCCTCTTCCCGTTGTTATGGGCGCTCTGATGTATAGAATACACTAGAACACTGCTTTCCCACGCACCCCCATTCAAAAGCTTCGAGGTGCTTCTCTTTGCCTAGAGTGTCTGCAGAATCAAAGGTCAAAGCCCTGGCCGCCCCCCCTCCCCTCTGCCTTGGCTCCCTCGCTTTCCCTACAGAAACCCTCTTCTCTGGCCCAAACTGGTGGCCTCGTTGTCCGCTGTCCTACCACCAGTCCCACTCCTGTGCCTGATCCCTCGCTGGCCTAAAACCAGGACTATCCATTCCACTTCCCTTCACTGGGACCCATCTCAGATTTCACTTCTCCACGAGGATTCCCCATACCAGCAGCTCCCATTTCCACGTGGGAAGACGGCCAAGAGAAGCTGCGGTCGTGAAGCTGACGGTGAGCCTTCCATCCCAAAAACGGGCTGCTGAGGGTAAGCCGGGTGTGGCCACCGAGGCGGGAAGGTGAGAAAACAGGTGGCAGGCAGCTCAGGGCGATTATAAACACCTCCCACCCTCTGAACGACAACCTGTAGGCCAAGGGCAGCCTGAGGATGTGTTTTCTTTGGCCGGCAGAGGGCTTTCTGGAGGCTGGCTACTAATTCAAATTTTTTAAAAACTGGAGCGGACACAAAAATGTGAACCTCCGGTTTCTCTGCAAAAAGATCGTAACAACTGGTAACGCCGGGCTGTGTTTCAATAAGCTTTTGCAACCTGCCCCGATACTCGGTCACCTGAACAAATGCTTATTATTCTCCCAAATTCTGTGGCTCAGCCGGGCGGTCCTTGCAGTCTGGGCCAATTTAGCCGGTCTCTACGGTCCTCTGGGGTTAGATGGTCTGGAACAGCTGCCCTCACGTGTCTTGGCCATGTGCATCATGCAGCAGGCTAGCCAGGGCTCTCCTATGCGGTCACAGAGTCCCCAAGAGCATCACGGGAGCCAGCACTGATGCTCGGGTAATTTGCATACCTCCGCAGGTGTCACATCTGCTATCACCCCACTGGCCAGAGCAAGGCCCGCAGTCCGTGGTGTCAAGGGCTGGAGAAACCGAGTCCACCTCCTGATGTAAGGAGTTGCAAAGGGCCATCACAGAAGGGGAAGGTATCCGGGATGGGAGGAGTCTGTGGCCATGTCTGTGATCCTGACAGCCCATGCGGCACAACCAACCGGAAGTGGGTGGCTGTGGTCTTCTTCGTCCAGAGGACGTGCCCTCCAGGGCACCGCAAACCCCAGTTCCCTCCCCAGCTGAATCATTCCCACCCAGCCCACTGCCTTTACATTGCTCTCTGGCCTCTGTGGGCATCTTGGCTTGTGACCACCTAGCTTGACTAACACTCTCCCAAGCCCTCCTGGTCACTGGTACTTCCTCCCGCAAAGAACTTCTCTGAAAATCACCATAAGGGAACACCAGGGGACCAAGAGCCTGAAAACAGAATGATCCAAGAGGTGGGCGAACAGGTTTCAGAATAAGCAAATTATTAAAATAAGAAGTACAGGCGTTCGTATTGCGGCTCTGTGGGCTAAGAACCCGACTAGTATCCATGAGGATTGGGTTGGATCCCTCTTCTCGCTCAGTGGGTTAAGGATCTGGTGTTGTCCGGGGTTGCTTCGAGCTGCAGCATAGATCGCAGATGCCGCTCTGTTCTGGTGTTGCTGTAGCTGTGGCGTAGGCTGGCAGCTGAACCTCCAATTCGACCCCTACCTAGCCTGGGAACTTCCATTTGCCATGGGTGCAAACCTAAAAAAGAAAAAAAGCACATAAAGTATCAAGAGGCGACCACATAGAGTCACAAAGAAACAGCACAGGACACTGGTTCTTAGCCTTGGCTACATTTTCTGTACTCGGTAGCTTTAGTTATTGTTGTCCAGGTCACACTCCGACCAATTAAATCAGGATCTCGCGGTCGCATCTGAACCCAGATACATTTCCAAGAGGTCTGCAGGCAATTCTAACCAACAGCAAGTTTGAGAATCTTAGCATTAGATTCTTTGTTTTTTCTTTTTCCTTTTCCTTTCAGGGCTGCAGCTGCTGCAGCATATGGACGTTCCCAGGCTACAGGCAGAGTCAGAGCTGCAGCTTCGGGTCTATGCCACAGCCATAGCGCTGCCAGATCTGAACCACATCTGCGAACTACGCCATAGCTTGCGGCAATGCCAGATCCTTAACCCACTGAGTGAGGCCAGGGATCGATCCCACATCCTCATGGACACTATGTTGGGTTCTTAACCCACTGATCTACAATGGGAACTCCAGCACTGGATTATTTCTATTTCAAAGCTGAAAGTGTTGGTAAAAGCAGCTGAACAAGTTGCCATCTAGTAGCAATGAAAAGAAACTCCAGGCAAAGAAAGGGTTCTAAAAAACTACTTGAAAGGAGAAAATGGAAATGTATTTCAGGTGTAGGAAGCTTTTCATTTTTTTGTTTTGTGTTGTTTTGTTTTTTTGCTTTTTAGGGCTGCACCAGCAGCAAATGGAGGTTCCCAGGCTAGCGGTCTAATCGAAGCTACAGCTGCCAGCCTACACAACAGTCACAGCAATGCCAGATCTGAGCCTCGTCTGCAACCTACACCACAGCTCATGGTCACACCGGATCCTTAACCCACTGAGCAAGGCCAGGGATCGAACCCGCACCCTCATGGTTCTTAGTTGGATTCTTTTCCGCTGCGTCACGATGGGAACTCTGGAAGATTTTTATTAAGTGACCCCAAACTAACTTTTAAATAGGTTAACCAGGTCATAATGGCTACCAAGCATCTGAGGTCAGAGTTTCAGTTTAGTGACTGAGTCATTACCGTTATCTCACAAAACAGGGTTCTGCTGACAATTGCCTCTTGGTATCAGGTTCCTCGTTTCTTATGCCTGCTACCCTGGCGAGGTCTTTGAAAGATACTGAGGCATGAAGTTTCCTTGTGGCATAGCAGGTTAAGGATCCAGCTTTGTCAGTGCAACAGCTTGGGTTGCTGCTGTCGCAAAGGAACTTCCACATGCCACAAGTGCAGCCAGGAAAGAAAGGAAGGAAGGAGGAAGGAAGGAAGGGAGGGAGGGAGGGAGGAAGGAAGGAAGGAAGGAAGGAAGGGGGAAGGAAGGAAGGGAGGGAGGGAGGAAAAAAGGAAGGAGGGAAGGAAGGGAGGGAGGGAAAGGAAGGGGAAGGAAGGAAAGGAAGGATGACATAAACAGCTGACCCCTGTGAACATGCATTAAACAATGCCTCATGCAGGACTGAGCCAGGACTCTTGACTGTTTTAAGCCTTCCTCTCACTTCTTGAGGTCTCTAATTATTAGCTTTTTACACTCTTCTCTTATTTTGACAAAGAAGCATTAAGTACACACACACAGAGATGGACAGCCCTAAGCCAACAAGATTTTCTTGCCATAGAAGACTGGTGGTCACACTTAGCCCCTCATTTTGCAGAATGATTGGAGCAAGCCTGGGTGGGTCAGAGCTGGGGACCAAGAATCCTTCCTCTCCTTTTTCTCCTTGCCCTGCTCCTCTTTGCTCGGTCCCTTAAAGGATGGGGGACACTGCAGAATCCACCTGTTGGAAGCCGCCAAACCTTGGGAGACCAGCAGGCCAAGAATGAGCAAAGCCCAGGGCAGGGCTTTCAAACCCCCCACACAAGCCTGCCCCATGGACAGTCTTGAGCAGCCTTCACAGACCCACGTAGAAGACGCAGTGAACAAACTAGACAGCAGCCTGGAGCTGAGACCAGCAAAGGAGAGAAAGAGGAGGCTAAAACACCCTTCACACCCCCCACCCCACCCCCACACTCACACAGCACTCATAACTGGAGCCCAGAGACCTGAAGCCTGGCTTGTCATTATGTGTGCCAGGCTCAGTGCCCTGGACTTGACTGACACCGTGACTCCTCTGAGGTGGGAGTGATTTCTCATTCCTGCCTTACAGAACGGGAAACCAGAGGCTTCCAGCATCTTATAATTCACTGCTAAAATTTCCTGAATCAGCGCGGGGGCTCTTTCCGTTGGAGCTCTGCCTGCCTCTCCAGTCTCTGAGATCTTGTGCAGTGAAAGGAAACAACCCAAGAAGGACTCTTGAAAGCTCCAAGTCTCCCAAAGCTCCCAGCAGAAGCAGAGCTGAGCGACTGTGCAGCGCGGCTGCTGGGCCCGCGGGCATCGGAAGAGCGGGGGCTGCATTATCATCCCCAGTCCCACATCCTGCAGACTTCTTCCCGGGCGTTTCCCTGCAACGGGGACCCTCGCCTGTCTTCCTGCCGCCATGGAGCGGCGTGCGGCGGGCTCGGGCCACCAGACCTGGGGGCGAGCCGCATGGTGCCATGGACTCCTAACACGGAACCTAGGCGCGATCCCAGTTCGGCCCCCGCCGGGGGAGGAAGCTCCGGGTGGATGCGCGGGGGCCGCGGGATGCACGCTTCACAGTTCCCGTGAGGACCTGAACGTGTGGGGCTGCGGCCTGGGGCAGGGCGTCTCTGCGCTCCTGCGGCTCTGCGCTTCCCGCACCCGGAGCGCCTGGACCACCCCGAGGGCAGAGGACCCCCGGGAGCGGAGGGGCTCTGCGTCCGCCTCCCCACCCGGGGCCCTTGTTCCCGCCTCCCCGCTGGCTGGGCGTGGGACCGCGCTCCACCCGGGGACAGCGGGCGCGGAGCCGAGGACGCTGCCGTCGGCGCGTGGCCGCCAGCTCTCGGGGCGCCCTTACCTCCGGGGCGGGCGGCTCCTCCGCGGGCGGCGAGCGCGGGCCGTGCATCTCCTCGGCTCGGCGGGCTCCTGGCAGCGCGGCGGTGGAGACGTGCGGGGCGGGGGCGTGGGAGCGTCGGGGCAGCGGCGGACTCTGCCCTCGGACGGCGAGAGGCCGGATCCCGGCGCGCCCCGCTCAGCCCTTCACGTGACGGCGGCGGGGCCCTGCGGGCAGAGGACTGGTGGCGGGTCCCCGGCTCCGGCCCCTTCCCTCCCGGCCTACAGGCGCCCGCCGGAGCCGGGGGCGGGGACGCGGACCCGCGGGGTTAGGGGCGGGACGCGAGGGGCTGCGCGGGCCAGAGGGGACGGCGGCGCCGGGGTTTGGAGGCCACGCTGGCAAAGGGTTCTAGCAGTGCGCCCTTGACGCGCCTCGCTTTCTGTATCAGTAAAATAGGAACAAGAGCTTCCTCGCAGGGTTGTTTTGCGAATTGAATGAGTTAATATATTCAGTGGCTGCCACTGTCAGGTGCCCAGTCGATGCTGGTTCCCTCCCAGTCCCAGTGGAACCCCCTGGAGAGCTGGGTGCGGACCCAGAGAAGGGCCCCCTGGGGCAAACACCTCTGGGGAGGGAAGAGCGAACCCTCCTCCCTTCCCCTGCTGCACCCCAATTCGAGCCCTGCCAGGAAGTTGGCGTTACCGGAGCTGAATTTTGAAAGAAAGCAGAAATCTAGGTTTTCATGAGGATGTTCCTGATTTTTAAAAAAGTGTTCATGAATTTAAAATAATAATGATTATTATTTAAAATAATAATGATAACAATAATAATAAATACTCGCGGGCCAGTTTTTAGATGGGCCTTGGCCTGTAGGGTGGATGGTCCCAGGCTCCCGTACCAACCAACTTCACCGCCACCTCCCAGAGGGCAAGAGGACTGGCAGGGCTGGATCTGGCCCTGGTCACCCAGCAGGAGGCATGGTGTCCCTCTGGATTCATCAGGACTGTCTGCTAGGTACTGATGGATGCCAAGGTCCAGGTTCACCACTGTGGCAGGCAGAATTATGTCCCCCTTCCCCCACCAAAGATTCCACATCCTGATCTCCAGGATTGCGAATCGGCTACTTGGACTCCTCTACCTGCAGTTCAGGTTACTAATCAGTTGACTTTATAATACAGAGATGATCTGGGTTATCTAGATTGGCCTAGTGGAATCACATGAGCCCTTAAAAGCAGGAGAGGAAGGCAGAAGGGAAGGTGAGAGGTTAAAAGTCCAGGAAGGACTCCAGGCCCGGTGGGAATGCTACTGCCTTGAAGACGGAGGTGAAATACAAGGCACTGAATTCTGCCAACAACCTGAATGCACCTAGAAGGGAGTTCTTCCCTAGCGCCTCCTCCCCGCAGCATCTGTACTTGAGACTCAGAGCATAGAATCCAGCCATGCCTTGCTGGCCTTCTGACCACATACTCTGAGCTAGTACATGGGCGTTTGTTTAAACCCCTAAATTTGCGGCCCTTGGTTACATGACAAGCAAAAATGGCCTGCATTTCAATGTCAGAGTCAAATTCCTGCCGTTGGGCTGGCCTGCCGTGAGAAGGTCATGTTACCCCCGCTCCTTAGGGCCTGCCAGGCGCCGTGTTTGCCCCCAGCCACCTCCTCTGGTTGCTCCCTCTCAGTTCTAACATCACACCCCCTGGGAGGCCTTTCCTCCACTTCTTCCAGCCAGTGGATCACTTCCTCTCTGTGGTCCCGTGCTCTTCATGAAAACAACTACCTGGTGCCCCAGTTCTTCTATTTGTATGTGTCGTTCCATCCTCCTAGGCCACAAGCACCTGGCAAAGGGAGGGAAGGAAAACTTCATCTCTGAATCCCTAGCTCTTAGCACAGAACAAGCATATGGTAGGGAAGTGAAGCAGCTTTCATACCAGCTTGTAACCAATGACCCATGTCTACAGGGCATCTGCAATAGTTACTTCTTATAACTCTTTAATGTGTGGATTATCATAAAGCTCATTGTATGTCCTTGAGAAAAGACGGTGATTCTGCTTCTATCCAAAGTCGTGACTTACGGATTGGTTGTTTTATGGTGGGGTCATTTAAAGTGGCCTGTCTTTGGTACAGCAGAGACGTGTTCATTGTAAAGCACAGAAACAACTAATCAAAGATGCGGTGAGTGAGTTTGGGCGAATATCCTTCTCCACGTCTACCTGCACACACCTGAACACACACGTATGCAGTCCTGGCAAATGAGATTACATCCTACCCTTTGGCCCTGACCCTGACCTTCCAGCCACATCTCTCCTGTGCAGGAACCCAGAATCAGACCAGGCCTCCACCCTCTCTCCCTAGAGGAGAATCCTGCTTGGTGTCGGCGAATCCATATGGGTTGTTTTCTTGGTAAGTTACCACGGGAAGTATGTGACTCAAGAGAAAAGGTTTCTTTCTCTCTCTATGCTCTATGGAATGTCATCTCCACCAGGTAGAAATCCTTATCTTGTCCATAGATACTTCCCAAGCATAGGATAGAGTATCTAGAAAATAAAAGGTTTTCCATAAATATTTGTGGAGTTCTCACTATGGCTCAGTGGGATTGGTGGCGTCTTGGGAGTGCTGGGACACAGGTTTGATCCCTGGCCAGGGCGTAGTGGGTTAAGGATCTGGCATTGCCACACCTGCAGCTTAGGTTGTAACTATGGCTCGGATCTGATCCCTGGCTCTGGAACTCCATATGCCTCAGGGTGGCCCAAAAAAGAAGAAAAAAGTATCTGTTGAAGGGAAATTTCTGGGAGTGCTGTGGCATGGTTTCCATTAATACCTTGCAATTAACCACAAAAAAGAGGCAGTAGGAGGCTGTTCTGTGCTTTTGTTTCCCAGAGGACACTATTTCCTCAAGGCTCCCTGGTCCCCTCCCCTGTGTCCCTCGGGAAGTCCCTCCACTGACTTGCCTGTGCCCTCATGGGGAGATGATCATTTATTTTCTTCTCCCCCAGGCAGAAGGGCTATTGCCAGAATGCCAGTCTGAGCTGTGTATCCTTTGAAGTCATGTGAGATTCCAAAAATACAATTTTCAGCCTAAAATGTTGATCTGTTACAAGATGAGAATTGTATAAACAAAACAGGAGTTCCTGTCATGGCTCAGTGGTTAACAAATCCGACTAGGAACCATGAGGTTGCGGGTTTGATCCCTGGCATCGCTCAGTGGGTTAAGGATCTGGCGTTACCCTGAGCTATGGTGTAGGTCACAGACACGGCTCGGATCCCGCATTGTTGTAGCTCTGGCATAGGCTGGCGGCTACAGCTCCGATTAGACCCCTAGCCTGGGAACCTCCATATGCCACAAGTGCAGCCCTAGAAAAGGCTAAAAGACAAAAAAAAAAAAAAAAATTGAGGCCCGTTGCCAAACAATAGGTAAAATAAAGCATTATTATGGATTATTTCACACAGCAAGCTGTTTATAGCTCTACTTTGAGTGATATCTTTCTTTGTGAAGTACACACTTTTGAAAAAAAAATGATTCTCTCAAAATACTTTAGTTTCCTGTTATGGAAGTTACCCAGGGTGTGAGGCTGAAGGAAACAAGACTGCTCTCCCTTTCAACATCAGTCACAAACTGGGGAGTTTCTGAAGCCACTTTCAAGTTCAGAAATTCACTCACAGAATTCATTGAAAGCTGTTATGCTCACGGTTATGGTTTGTTACAGGGAAGGCTCCAGATGAACATCAGCCAAGGGAAGCCATGTATAGGACGGGGTCAGTAGCACAGTGTGCAGGAGGGGTCCCAACTCAGACCTTCCAGTCCTCGGACTGGGTGGAGTCCCAGATGGTGGTACCTCCTCCTGGCCATGACGTATGGCAATGAGCACAGATTGCTGCCAACCAAGGAAGCTGTGATGTCCAGAGTTTTTATTGGGGCTCAATTACACATTGTCCACATGGCTGGCTTTTCATCTCCAGTCCCTCCTAGACATCTAGCTAATACCTCTGGTCTTTGGTTCCTCCAGAAGCCAGAACTAATGATGCTGTGTGCCCCAATGTCCCCAGGCAAACAAGGGCACTCCTATCGGGTAGAACAGTCTGGGGGCCTAGAACTCACCTTGTAGCAGCTGAGGACAAAGACTAGACCTCTCTTGGGGTAAGATTGAGTCTTCATTACAAATTTGTATAAACATTTCATCTTGAAAATTCACTGCTTTTATAATTTGTATAGAAAAGGACGCAAACAACCCAAAGGTCCATTAAAAGAGGATCTGTGGAATAAACTGTGGTACCTTCCCACAACAGAATACTATTAAGCTGTTAAAGGGAAAGGGGATATCTACAAACTATGAAGAGATGGCCAAGGTATATTAAGTGAAAGAAGCAAGGTGCAGGAAAGTGACTATGAAATGCCACTGTTTACTTAAAGGGGGTTATGAATATACAAACACATTTATTCATATTAAAAACCAAGGAGCTCCTGCTGTGGCTCTGTGGGTTAAGAACCTTTCTAGTATCCACAAGGATACAGGTTTGAGCCCTGGCCTCACTCAGTGGGTTAAGGATCTGGCATTGTCGCAAGCTGTGGCATAGATCACAGATGCAGCTTGGATCCCACATTGCTATGGCTCTGGTATAGGCCAGCAGCTTCAACTCTGATTCGACCCCTAGCCCAGAAACTTCCATATGCTGCAGGGTGAGGCCCTACAAAGACAAAACAAACAAACCACAAAACCAAATGGAGTTCCCAGGTGGCCTAGTGGTTAAGGACTCGGCACTTGTCACTGCTGTGGCTCAGGATCGAACCCTGGCCTGGGGACTCCCACATGCTGTTAAGTACAGCCAAAAAGAAAGGAAGGATGCTCTAGAGCCCTTCTTAAAGGTCATCTTTGGGGGAATGAGGGAATGGGGCACCCCAACGCTCAGAGTATAGTCTCTAAATAGCCATTCCACCAAAAGGGGTGACAGCTTCTTGACTGATTCCAGGTCCAGGGAAGGAAATACACCAATGAGCCTGGAACACCTCGTCACGCCAGACAGAAGGAAGCTACCTGGGACCACTAAGAGCACGTCAAAAGGTCTTCAGAACCAACCTGAAGAGTTTCCACGGGCCAGCAATGGAATGATTTCAACATCCATAAGGAATATAATGAAAATAAGTGAAACCTATTATGTTACGTTCAACCTGTTATGTTATGTTATGTTATGTTATGTTATGTGATGTGATGTTATGTTATGTTATGAGTTTCCAATGACACTTTTAAAATACAGTTAGAGAAAGCTAGGAAATCACCTTGTTATTTGGAAAACTGGTAAACAGAGGGAAAGATTCCTATTCCAACTTTCCTAGTCAAATGATCCTCAGAGCAACTAGGACTGGATGAAGGGAAGTTTCTCTTTATTGAAGTATTTCAGCTGAGAAATGAAAAAGAATTAAGAGGGTGGGGGAGGGAGTGGGATGGCCTGGGAGTCTGGGGTTAATAGTTGTAGACTATTGCCTTTGGGATGGAAAAGCAAGGAGATCCTGCTGTATAGCACCAGGAACTATGTCTAATCACTTGTGAAGAATCTATGTATGTATGCGTAACCGGGTCACCATGCTGTACTGTTGGAAAATTGACAAAAAACTGTAAACCAGCTATAATGGAAAAATAAATATGAAAAAAAATAAAGAAAAGGAATTAAAATATGGTCATTGGCTGGACAGCTACAGGTAAATCAATGGAATTAGAATATACCCTCAGGCCGTGCACAAAATCAAAATGGCTTAAAGATTTAAACATAAGGCATGGCACCATAAAAACTCCTAGAAGGGAAAATAGGCAAGACATTCTCTGACATCAACCACACAAATGTTTTCTTAGGTCAGTCTCCCAAGGAAATAGAAATGAAAACAAAAATAAATCAGTGGACTTAATCAAACTGACAAGCTTTTGCACAGCAAAAGAAACCATTAAAAAAAAAAAAAAAACTATGGAGTGGGAGAAAACAGTTGCAAATGATGCAACCAACAAGGGCTTAATCTCCAAAATATACAGGCAACTCATACAACTCAACAGCAAAACAAACAAACAACCCAATCAAAAAATGGGCAGAAGGCTTAAATAGACATTTCTCCAAAGAAGACATACAGATGGCCAGTAGGCACATGAAAAAATGCTCACCATCACTAATTATTAGAGAAAAGCAAATCAAAACTACAAGTAACCACCTCACATTGGACAGAATGGCCATCATTAATGTCTACAAATAACAAAAGCTAGAGAGGGTGTGGAGAAAAGGGAACCCTCCAACACTGTTAGTGGGAATGTAAATTGGTATAACCACTATGGAAAACAGTATGGAGGTTCAACAGAAAACTAAATATAGAAGTACACATGACCCAGCAATCCTACTCCTAGGCATCTATCTGGACAGAACTCTAATTCAAAAAGATACACGAACCCCTATGTTCATAGCCACACTATTCACAATAGAAGACATGGAAGCAACCTAAATATCCACTGACAGATGAATGGATTAAGAAGATGTGGTATATATATACAAAGGAATCATACTCAGTCATAAAAACAACAAAATAATGCCATTTGCAGCAAAATGAATGCAACTAGAGATTCTCATACTAAAGTGCAGTAAGTCAAAAAGAGAAAGCAAATACCATATGATATTACTTATTTGCAGAATCTAAAATATGGCCCAAATGAACCTGTCTACAAAACAGAAACAGACTCACAGACATAAAGAACAGGCTTGTGGTTGCCAAAGGGCTGGGGGAGGGAGTGGGATGGACTGGGAATCGGGGTTAGTAGATGCAAACTATTACATTTAGAATGGATACGCAATGAGGTCCTACAGGGAACTACAACCAATCTCTTGGAATAGACCATGATGGAAGATAATATAGGAAAGGGAATGTGTACATATACATATGGCTGGATAGCTTTGCTGTTAAGCAGAAATTGGCACAACATTGTAAATCAACTGTGCTTTAATAAAAATTTTAAAAAAATATGACAACTTGCAATGCCTGATGAGTTAATGGTATGGGCAATGATTATCTGTGACTGCTGACATCAAAAGAGAGAGAGAGAAAAAACAAAACAAACAAACAAAAAGCACGCCTTCTGCCTTCCTACAGAAGAACATACCATACCTATGGCACACTCTTGCCCAAAACCAGAACCTGAATATGATCGGGTCTCCAGATCAAACTATCGGTTTTGAGAAATAGAGGCATAACTTGGACATAATGCAGGTTTGGTTCCAGATCCCTCAGTTAAATGAATATCCAACAAAGCAGGTCAGATGAATGTTTTGGTTTTCCAGTGCATACAAACGTTATATATTGACACTATACTACAATCTATTGCGTGTAACGGCATTTTTTTTAAAAAAAGCACAAACCTTAATTTTAAAACATGTTATTGCTAAACAATGCTAACCACCTTCTGGCAATACACAATTGTCACAAACCTTCATGTAAAAAGCGCAATTTCTGCAAAGCACAATAAAGCAAGGTATGCCTGTATAAGGAAACAAGGAATGCCTTAAATGACACCAAAGGGGTGCAGTTAATAAAATTCAGATTGTGAGAGCTCCCGGTAAGGCTCAGTGGTAACAGACTCAACTAGTATCTGTGAGGATGCGGATTCGATCCCTGGCCTTGCTCAGTGGGTTAAGGATCCGGCATTGCTGTGAGCTGTGGTGTAGGTCGCAGACGCGGCTCGGATCCCGCATTGCTGTGGCTGTGGCGAAGGCCGGCGGCTACAGCTCCTGTTAGACCCCTAGCCTGGGAACCTCCATAAACCGTGGGTGCGGCCCTAGAAAAGGCAAAAAGAGAAAAAAAAAAAACGGGCCATATTTATGTGGGTCTACGTCTAGAATTTATTCTGTTCAACATTAGTATCTTCTTAATGTTGACATAAAGGAAGATCT
>PVHT020000521.1:37160429-37182093 GCA_004024745.2 Catagonus wagneri | reverse complement strand
CCAATATAAGGAAGCAGAGGGGCAACCTGCGAGCCTATACTGCAAGGTATCTTGGATGCTTTCTCCCATTTCGTCAGGATTCTGGAAGCCACCATGAGAACCTGCCAGGATGAGCCTGAAATGACGAGAGTCCTGGACTCAGAGACTTGATCATCTTGGCCAGTCGCCAGCTTCCAGTTGGCCTGGAAGCTGACTGCACGTGCTGGTCAGGTGTTCTGGGCTGACCGTATGCCCCCAAATTCACGTGCTGGGCTCCCAAGCCCTCGTGCCTCAGAATGTAACTCTATTTAGAGACAAGGCCTTGAAAGGGGTGATTCAATTAAAATGGCGTCCTTAGCCCTGCCTACTGACACCTTCATCCCTTCATCTTCAGCCTCCAGAAATGTGGAAAACAAAGTTTTGTTGCTTAAGCCTTCCAAGCAGTGGTTCTTTGTTACGGTGCTGGGGGAAGAATAACACCCCAGATTTGACCAGAAGAATCACTCCGCTGGGCTCCTCCCACTAGCCAATAATGGCATCATGAGTTAAGGGCGTGCTGGTCGTTTTAGACCATTACGTTTTGGGGGTGGGGTTTCAGGTAGTCAACTGATAAAGTTTTGAAGGGCAGAGAAAATGCTTCCGCATATTTGGAAAAAGGAGTAAGGTAAATTTCTCGTTAAATATCTTGGCTTTTTACCCCCTACATACAGGTCTCCCTAATACAGGCACACCTCTGCCCACAGCAAACATCCTGCCCCACAATTACGTGTATACGAATTATATATACCTCACTTCTATTCACATAAGTGATGCCCCAACATTTCGGTGTAAAAGCACCACTTCATGTATACCAGACCGCCGCTCCAAAATGCCCCACCACGCCCGCATCGTTCCCCCTCGCTTCAAAACACGTCTCTCCCAAACACTTTTATGCATAGTAATTAAATACAGCACTGGGTCATTTCTTTATTTTCAGGAAATAATGTAAGAGAGCCAGTGAAGTCAGAACTTTATTTCATTTCCTGGGCTCTTGTTCCCCATGTTCTTCCGCCCTCATCAGCCTTTGCAGCATTTCTTTCTTCCGCCATAACGGGAACTGACGGGTATCTGGTGTATCGCGCAATGAAACTGGCACTGGGCCCCTCTTGGGGCAGGAAGCGTTTTTCTGTTGGGGGGGGGAGTAGGCTGTGAAAAGGCAAATGTATCACTTGCTCAGGAATAGTCAGTGTGGATGCTGGGCCACCAAGGGTCCCCTGAGCCGAAGGCAAGGGTGACTCCTTCTGCAGGTGCCAAAGGGAGACACCTCAACCCCTGAGGAGCCCACGTTCCCCTCTGCGCCCACGGTGCACAGCTTGTTGGGAGAGGGAGGCGGCGGCTCCTCCACTCCGTGTTTCACAGCTGAGCTTGGTTGATGGATTTCTGAGCGGCTCCAAATTTTTAGTATTACTGAAAGGCTGCTATAAAGACTATAAAGACATGCCAACCATTTCTGGATATAAATCTTGAAGTTGAATCCATGAGTTATAGGCTAAGCGAATGTTCAAGACTACTAAATAATGCCAAATTATTTCCGAAGTAATTGTACCAATAGACCCTTGCAATGGCACTGTGTAACATCCATGGGTTCATAGCCTCTGCATCACATAGAATTCTTAAACCTTTTAATTTTTGCAAATCAATTGAATGTTGATTTTTTTTTTGGCCTTCGCCGAATTAATTATCAATTCATGTGTTTATTCACCATAACTTTCTCCTCTGATATTTACTCGTGTCTTTTTCCCATTTTTCCATTGGATTGTCATGTTTTTAATATGTAGGATTTTATTATGGTTGGTAGGCAATAATTTGGTATTTTTCACCTTGCAAATATCGTCTGGTTTATGACTTATCTTTTCAGTTAAGGTACCTTTCTAACAGCAGTTGTTTTAATGTTGATATTTATATATCTTTTCTTCTGTGATAAAAGATCTTTGCATTTCCTTAAAAATTTTACATACCTCAAAGTCAGGAAAGTATTCCTTCTTACTTTTCTTTAAAATATTTGGAAAAAAAGGGGGAGGGAGTTCCTTTCGTGGCTCAGCAGCTAACGAACCCAACTAGGATCCATGAGGACGTGGGTTCTATCTGTGGCCTGGCTCAGTGGGTTAGGGGTCCCACGTTTCAGTGAACTATAGTGTAGGTTGTAGATGCGACTCGGATCCTGCGTTGCTGTGGCTGTAGCGTAGGCCGGCAGCTGTAGCTCCAATTAGACCCCTAGCCTGGGAACCTCCACATGCCACAGGTGTGGCCCTAAAAAAGCAAAATTAAAATAAATAAAATAAAATAAAAATTTGGAGTTTGGCTTTTGATATTTAAATTCTTTAACTAAGATTGACTGAAATCTTTTCAACCCTAGTTTGTGGAATCACTGGATGCTAGTTCCGGAGATTGTCTCAAACCCAAGCCTCTTCTATAAATTTATAACTTTCATTTTACATTTAGGGCTGTGACTTATCTCAAATTAATTGTCTGTGTGGTCTAAATTTCAAGTTGAAAATAATTTTTTTGGTGACACCCAAGGCATGCAGAAGTTCCCAGGACAGAAAGTGAACCGGCACCTCAGCAGCAACCCTGAGCCACAGCAGTGACAGCACTGGTTCCTTAACCCAGTGAGCCACCAGGGAACTCCAGGTTGAAATTAATTTAATTTTATCTACTGATTTTTGACAACTATTCTTGAAAAGACTGTTCTTTCCCCATAATTGCTATGCTAATTTTTTGTAAAAATCAGTTTACCATAAATGTACATGGTCTATTCTTGTGTCAAAACCATACTATCTTGGCTTCTGTAATTTTATATATATACAATTTTTTTTTGTCTTTTTGCCTTTTCTAGGGCCGTACTCGTGGCATATGGAGGTTCCCAGGCTAGAGGTCTAATCAGAGCTGTAGCTGCTGGCCTACGCCACAGCCACAGCAACACAGGATCCGAGCCACATCTGCAGCCTACACCACAGCTCACAGCAACGCCAGATCCTTAACCCACTGAGCAAGGCCAGCGATTGAACCCGCAACCTCATGGTTCCTAGTCGGATTCGTTTACCACTGAGCTACCATGGGAACTTCTGTAATTTTATATTAATTCTAGAAATCACAGCAGTTCCCATTGTGGCTCAGCAGGTTAAAATCTGATTAGTATCCATGAGGACATGGGTTCCATCCCTGGCCTCACTCAGTGGGCTAAGGATCTGGCATTGCCATGAGCTGTGGTATAGGTCACAGATGTGGCTCGGATCTAGCATTGCTGTGGCTATGGTGTAGGCCACAGCCTGGGAATTTTCATATGCCATGGGTACAGGCCTAAAAATCAATCAATAAATAAATAAGATTTAAAAAATAATAATTCTTGAAATCAGGCATTTAAATTTTCAAGATAGACATCTTAACATATTTTAGATTTGTTATAAGTACTTTGACCCTTATCTAATTGAAAACTGTGTTTTTCAGTTTAACTTTCCAGTGTTTTTGTTGGTGATGTAAAGAAGACATTTTTTAAAATATATTGAGCTTTTATCCAAGAAAATAAAAGAGGGCCAGAGGACTCTGCACCCTCAGGTCATCTGCTGAGGAGCTCAGGACCCTGTACACTGCACCCCCCTCCCCATAGTAAAGGGTCCTCTGGCCTGAGGACCTGGTCAGAAGGAGCATTCGGGGCAAAGGACAGTGCCTCTGCATCCAGGGCCTCAGGAGGGGCCAGCGTTGGCGGGGAGCAAGTCATCAGACACACAGGTAACAACCAAGACAGCGACTGCCCCTTAGGTCAGAGCTGCTGTCTAAGCTGCACCTTATTTGTCCTCAGGGGCCCTCTGTCCTCTCTGGGGTCTGCACTCCTGTCCTACAGGACATACCTGAGTCTAGGACAACTCAGTCACCTGTCTGACGGCACATGGCCCAGGGATGGAGAGCGGAGGATGACACTGGTATTTGCTCGGCCAGCTTTCTCCTCCCCAGCTCCCCAAGGCGGGGCACTCGGCAGATGAGCCCCAGGCTGCCCCTTGGATCTGGGGGTGCTCCCCAAGGCCGACTCCAGAACCAACCACCTCTGCCAGGATGTGGTGGGCACGCTCATGTCACTCTGTCCCTGCTGCCTGCATCCTTGTTCCCAGGAGACCCCCACACACACTCCTTCGTCATCTGCAGGGTCGGTGTGTCAGTCGGTTAGAAAAAGATGAGAAATTCGCCAAGACATGGGTCCTGTGGTTGTTGCTAGGGTTCGGTTCCCATTTCCAGACCCTGCCCCACCCCCGTAGACCTCTGTCCCTGTCCCCTGGGCCTGAGACTCCCGCAGCCCACCCCACCCCATGACCTGGCTCCCCGGCTGGCTGACCAGAGGCCAGCTGAGCAAAGAGCATGGAGGAGAGCAGGATCGAGGAGCAGAGGGTCCTCATGGTGGGTCCTGGGTGGTGGAGAAGAAAGAGGAGGGAGCTGGTGGCCGAGGCCCCGGGGGCTGCTGAGGACCACCTGTTTCTAAGGCTTCCAGGGGGTTGTACAAGAGGCACATGGCTCAGAAACATTTCTTGGCTGATCCCAAGTATAGAGAGAGACGGCTGTCTGTCCATGGGCCTTGACCAAGGGAGCCGCCCGCTCCTGCCCCGCCAGCCACAGCGTACAGGGGAGCACAGGCTCACTCCCTGCTCCGGGGCTGGGCTCCTCACCTGCACACCTGACTCAGAGATTGTTCCAGAAGGGACCCCTCAGCTAGGCCTCGGCAACTAGACTGGATGTTCCCTAGGTCAGGATGATCCCCGGGGCTGGGCCGTGGCGGAGACGTCATTATGGTGAGGTCCTTTGGATTTGCTCAGTTGCTGAGGAAAGAAAAGCTGTTTTTCTCCAAGAGGGGACTGAAAACAGCACCACCCAGGGTTTCAGCAGCCACCTTGCTACTTGTGAAAAAGTGGGTCTGAGAATAAATCAGATCCTGGTGAAAACATACTAGGTTCTTGGTGACTCTGGGTCCCCACTGGATCCTGAGACCCTGATGGTTCAAACAGCAGCCCTTGTTTTTTCTTTTTGTTTTTATTTTCAAATCTAGTTGGGTCCGAGATTCTGGTTTGTGAGCTGGCAGTCGGCTTTTCCACAGTCAAATAGCCAGCAGAATTCCAAATTCCTCTCTGACCTAGTACCTCCAGCTGGAGGAACATGAGCTTCCTACTACTTTTCTCATTAAAAAGTCCCCCAAGAATGCCGGGAGCTCTGTTTTTCCCTTTTATCACGTATGAGTAAAAGGTCTGTTTCTTGGGTGACTGATTATGGTAGTACGAGTTTTAAAGCGAAACGAGAAATCTTTTCAGTATTGTCAAGGGCAGAGCAAGGTCACTGAAGGCCAGGGCCAAATTTTACGGTCTTTACAGTCTCTGTTTCATGTCACAAGGCCCCGCTGCAGGTGTGCTGAGTGAACCACAGGCGTCCCCACACCTGGGGTTTCTGCACCAAAGTTCCACCACGAGGAGACAGGGCCGCTTTGCCCCACCAAGGGAGCAGCTCAAAATCGCTACTTCACGCTAGGCAGAGACACTTCCATGCGGCATGTTCCTGAGTCTTCACCTGGCTCAGGTGTGCTCTTCTTGGGGGAAGCAGGCGCTCCTAAATCCAGAGAGCAAGGGCCTAGCTGTCTGCAGGCCAAGCATCAGCACAGGAGGGAGGGGTCCAGGCAGGTCAGGCCTTGGGCTCCTTCGGAATCTGCACGTCCTGCCAGAGCAGCTGTGCCTGAGGCTTAGTTCACAGCATGGTTTGCAGATTACGCCAGAGAAGTGACTGGTAAAGACCCTTCATGAAGTACTTCCATATGAGAAAAAGACTCAGGGAAACAATTCTGCTGCTGGAGACCCAGCTTAACAGGCTTTTCACCTTGTTCTGGAGACCTCAGATGGCAGGGTCCAGAAATGGATGGAAAAGTCTGTCAACCTCTTGTTTTAAGAGTCTGCAGGTGGATCAAGACCCAACACAGAACTGACCTGCAGGCTCCTTGCCAGAGGTCAGTGCCCAGTGTCCTCCGGGCCACAGAGCTCAGACAGCTGGTGACACACAGCTCAGCAAAGGGAAGCCAGGGGCCCAGGGCCTGGGTGTGGGGAAAGGAAATCTCTCTCCCTCACTCACACACACACACACACACACACACACACGTGCCTGCATACCCACACACATACATTCACACACACATGCACATACATGAGTGCCAGAAACCCACATGCACACACATACTGTCACACACACACCTGCACACAGATGCACACACGTGCACATTCATACACGTGCACACACCCTGAGTTTAGTACTATCAGGGCTTTGGGGTGTCTGCATTGCTCGCGAGAATCTGTTTTGATGCAGCTGAATGAGCTTGGTCCATAGCCACCTCTCAACCTGGGACGTTTTTTGGACTCCACCTTTAGAGCCAGCTGGAAACTCCTTTGGGCTTGCCCTTCTCCATCCCAGCAGAAGACCCAGGTCAGGGGGGTTATCCCAGGGGCCCGGCTTTCAAGGGACTTCTCTGTGGCCAGACCCATGTCCCTTCTTCCCCATAGATTGCTCTCTGGGTCTCAGTGGCCCCAGAATTACTGATCCCCAGGAGGAGAGCACACTGTCTCATATGGAAGCACAGGGGTGAGGGGTGGTCTGGAGCCTAGAGGGAGAAAGGAGGGGCTGCCGGCCACGGGGCCCTGTCCCCCAGTCCCGGCTCATACTGGTCAGGGGTTTTCATGGGGTCCTAGGATCCCTCCAGGTTGTTGTGGTTGTGTGTTTGTCCTGGGAGGGCAGGGGATAGGACAGAGTTTCTTCAGCAGTTTAATTTATAAATACTCATATTAGTCACTTGTTACCTGAGCCTCTGGTTGTGCTCCTCCCAGAGCCCAGAGTATTTTGGGGGCACTGAGTTGCCTCTGGGGAAAGGGACTCAGCTCCATCCAGGGCAGGGCTGGACTTCCTGCCTGCATCGGTGTTGGACGTGGCTCTCAGAAAATCCTGGGCATTTTATGGGGTTTATCTCATCTCTGAACTCAGCCCCGTCCCAGAGGGCCAGACAGGTGGGCTGTGCCCCCAAAGCAGCCCCAGTCCCCAGCTCTTGTGCCAGGGAAACCGTCCTTGTGGGGACACAAGGTGAGGCTTTCTCCCTCTTGTTCAGTAGCAGACAAGCCACATGGCCACAGCCACTGAGAGACGAGCAGACAGATCCGGCAAGACCTCCCTGGGTGCAGAACCGCTGTCCAAACAAGTCTGTTGACTTTATGTGGCCTTTAGACAAAGCTTTTCACACTTGACCCCTGGGAATCCATCCAGTCCCTGAAATATGTCTTCCTCAACGGCCTGATCCAGAAGGAGCAGGGAGCTGGTTTGGGGAAATTAGATCACGGAAACTTAATCATTCAGAGCTTTGGCTTTGAGCTGGTGAGGAAATCCTAGAGCCAGAGATGCTGGAGGCAGGTCGAACCCACATTACCCTGAGTTGCCACTAGATGGCGCCAGAGAAGGGCAAGTCTCACCCCACTTTCCCTTGCAGCCAGGCTGTTCTGGGCCTTTTCTTTAAACTGGGCCTCTGCAAAGAGCCTGGAGGGAAGTGTTAACCAGTGAAATGCAGGTGCTCATTCAAAATTGCAGATGAATAGGTGGAATTTGAGACTTACCACTTCTTTTAAAATGCGCTGTTTTTTAAAAAAGTACTATAAAAAAGAATCTCAAGGAGGCATTTCTGTGCATACTCAGTGAGTATTTGTTGGTCCATAAGGGAACTTCTGCTAAGGGATCCAGTCCCTGGGAGGTTCAGAAGGGGTGGTCCTGAACTTTCAAGTCTCCAAAGGCAGGTGTGAGCTCACGGCTAATGAAGACTGAGGTCTAAGATCAGGGCCTGGGCCAGGAGGCCATTAGTGCATACAGTTGGTTAAATAAGCCATACTCTTTGTTGACCAGAAAAGTCTGCATTTAGGTGGGTGAAGTGCTGTCATATTGGGTGGCTTGGAATTTTAGTCATTGATCAGTTTGGGTTAGTTGGAAGCAGCTGGATTGAAAGGCAGCCTTCAGGTTGGGTGTGTTCCAGGTTAGGGCTGCTCTAGGTGGGAACACTTCCTTTTCCATCCCTCAAGCATCCACAGAACTCGATGACCTTTCCTTAGACAGATCATGCCTGAGTACAGCATCTCCTAAAATTCCTCCAAGGAAGCCCCTCTCTGGATCTTGCTTTTTTCCCATGGGAGGGGGAGTTCTGTGGCTCCGTGACCTAAGGAGAGGAAAAGGATGTAAATCTGCCCCCAAATTGACAGGGCCGGACACAGAGCTCTGAGCTCACCCAGGAGGGCGGATCCGCGGTGTGGGGTGCAGTGAGACTGTGCTCTGAAACCGCCCAGGAATCAGAGCGGAACGTACTGCATGAATGCCATTCTGAAAAGAAAGTTTATGGGCCCTCCAGGACTGGAGAGGTATGAGGAGAAAACAGGTCAACAGCAGATTTGATCAGAAGAGTGGTATTTTAAGCCATTTTTGTTTCATTACTCTTTTGTAATTTGTTTGATTTTGGCAAGACTCTATGTTTCTACTTATGTTTGTGGATTCTCAGGGTTTGGCGGGGGTCGAAATAGTCATGGCACAAGAACTTTGTCAGCGAGCTCTCTCAGACCTGCCTGAGTAGAAAAGGGACTTTATTTCCTGTGAGAACCTGTTGTCTTCCAAGCTTTGGGACTCACACTAATAAAACACGAGGTGACTTTTGTCCATAAATTATGTTCATCCTGTGACCTATCAGAAGAAATAAAAGCAGGGGAGTTAGGTAGTTCTCCTAAGCCTTCCTAATACTGTGATTTTAAAAATTATTTTTCAGTAGTTTGGGATGCTGTAGTGGGAGAGGGCCAGGCTCTCCCAGATCAAAGGAAAAGAGGTGTGCAGCACAGCCGACATCTGTACACACAAGCGTAGTTCTGTAGTCATGTAGCATAACCTACATCCTTGAGCGCAGGGGCATCTATAGTTGACTGCCTAAAATTTATAGTATACCTGATAAGGGGGACAAAGAAACTTAGATGTAAGGGGAAAAACAGGTGGGGTATATAAGGCAGTACCCCGCTGTGTTTGGGGCTCAGGCTTTGGATACTAATCCGCTGAGCCAGTGCTGGCACGAATAAACACTGCTTCCTGGTAAAAAGCCTTGGTGTCTCGTTTCACTGTCTTTGGGCCCCGCTTACAATGCTTCATGTATTTTTGGAAAAAAGCAGTCATTAAAAATTGTTGCATATTTATATGCTCTATATTATATATGTGTGCATGTAAATTACAGTAGAGCATAGCCATGTCCCTCTAGATCCACCAACTGTGATCCCTTTGCAACATGCATTTGCTTTCGGCTCTTAAAGAGCAAGTTACCAGCATCGCGACATTTCAGCCCTAACTCCTTCGGCTTGTACCTCCTGGGAACAGACCATTCTTCCACAAAACAATGTGGGAAACCAACACTGATGCAGTTCTCCTAGAAATTGCTCTGGCCTTGTTTCTTCCACTGCACAGCAGTAATGTCTTTCATCTTCAGGATATACTTTCTATACTCTGCATGCCAAAGTATACCAAAAAAAAAAAAATGCAGATACTTTATGAAAACTAAATTCTTAAAAATTCCTTATAATGGGAAGCCACTGCCTCTCACCATTTTTTGTGTGCAGCTCTGCTCCTTTGCTAAAGGACATGCTTGCCCCTCCTGTTTTTGATTTCTAACTTTAAACACCACCTGTTATCCCACAAACAATGAGGATAGAGCTGAAACTACCCAACCCTCTACCTCTTATGTCCAAATTTTGATAGGCCTATTATTATTTTCAGTTTTTTATTGGTTTAGTTTGTGCCTTTATATAATGTACATATTGTCTTAGTCTGGGCTACTATAGCAAGATACCATAGGCTGTGTAACTTAAACAACAAATATTTGTCTCTCAAAGTTCTGGAGGCTAGAAGTTGGAGAGCCGGGTGCCAGCAGGGTTTAGGTTCTAGCAGGAGCTGGAGGGTTTAGGTTCCTGGCTTGGAGGTAGCTGCCTTCTCACTGTTTTCTTGGATGAAGGGAAAGAGATCATCCTTTGTGTCCCTTTTGATGACCATGAATCCATTCATGGTCATCTCATGCTCTGATCACCTCCCACAGGCCTCACCTCAAGTCCTACCACACTGGGGATTTGCCTTCCACATAGAAATTTGGGGAACACATAAACTTTCAGTGCATTGAACTTAAAACATCTATTTCTTTCTTTTTTTTTTTTCTTTGCCTCATCTAGGACCGCACCCACGGCATATGGGGGTTCCCAGGCTAGGAGTCTAACAGGAGCTGTAGCTGCCGGCCTTCGCCACAGCCACAGCAACGCGGGATCCGAGCCGCGTCTGCAACCTTCACCACAGCTCACGGCAACGCCGGATCCTTAACCCACTAAGCAAGGCCAGGGATCGAACCCACAACCTCATGTTTCTTAGTCGGATTCGTTAACCACTGAGCCACGATGGGAACTCCAAAACATCTATTTCTTATGCAACAACTTTCCACAATGTCCCTGATGACCCACCATGCACACAAAGAGGCCTCTGCCTCCTTCTCTCCTTCTGCATCTACATCCCAACCGCTCTCAATTATATGCTAATACTGCCACATCCGTAACAATTGTATTCTAAACTGTAACTGTACGGACATCTTCTGTACATTGTCTAGACTTGATGCTAAGGGTTGAAAAGTAAGGAGTTTTCTATTTGGACAACAGTTAGTTCCTTGAGATATTTTCCAGTGGCTATTCAATACCGTGTGTGTGTGTGTGTGTGTGTGTGTGTGTGTGTGTGTGTGTGGTGTGATTACCTTATTTATTATCTTATGAAAGCCACCCAGCTATTGGATACGACCATCCAATACATGGTGTCCCTTCAATTCACAGAAATCCATCTTAAAACTCAAATCTGCTTTCCCAGATTGCTCTGCTTGGTCCCAGGTCCGTGGAGTTAACAACAGAGGTTTTCACTTTTCATCAGCCTGAGTCAGAGGCTGTGTATGGACCCATTTCTAATAGTTAGGGCCATTTTAGCTACAATATCAAGTAAACCTTCAAAGTTTAGTGACTCCACCCACTAGGAGGTCTTTTCTAGCTGACTTGAAGACACAGTATGGGTATTCCTGCTCAGGATGGGACTGCCTCCATATAACCATTTGTCCGTTAAATGGCTCCACCAGCTTCTATGGCTTCAGGGAAAACAGGAAATCTAGGAAACCTTCATCTCAATGTTGAAAAGTCTTTTTTATTAACCATTTTGGATGGAAATGTCTTTCAAAAGCATTTCAACATTTCTCTGCTTCATTAAATATCGCATTGAGATAAAAAAAATGTATTTTGTCAACAATGCGGAAAAGGCTGTCTTCTTTGCATTCTCTGCTGTTTTCCCAGAGCATTTTGTTAGCACCTTATGATGGCAATATCTCCTTTTGTCTATTTGATGATGCTAATAACAATTTTTACAAGTTCTCTTCTGTTCCCAGGACTAACAGCACTTTCTCAGAGGCAACTTGTGTTTGTTTCCTGTGGCTTTTCTCCATCCTTCCTCTGGTTGGCCTCACACGAGTCTTCTTATTCTCCGTTGTGCATTCCCACTCAACAGTGAAGATTTGACTTGTTGGATGTAGGAAGAACATATTTCCTAAGCTGTTATGTTGGAAGATCTGATTTCCTACTAAGATTTTTCTGTGATAGGCAAAACCAAGAGGAGCTTTAACAGGGGCAGGTCATGCTGATAAGAGGTATTGTTTGAAGGTACAAATGGGGGACCCTATCGAGGAGGATGAATGCTTATTAAATGCCATTCAAGATGCCTTGATTGGTGATTTTCTGTGTCAGCTGGGCTGGGCAATGGTGCCCTGGTATTGGGTTGAACATTAATGTCGATTTTCTGGGAGGGTGATTTTGAGATGAGATTGATATTTGTTTCATTTTCTTTTATGAGATGGTCAGTCAAGTGTGGCCACAAGAGCAAGCAGAGGAGAGGCTCAGGAAAACAAAGTTTTTTTATACTCACAGGTCCTGGAGACAGGAGGCATGCTGCACTTCATGGGGCCCCGTGGGGAAGTGCCAGGGTGGGCAGGAGACAGAGGGGCAGAAGCAAGGGGAAGGTTTAGGCCAGAGCCTTTATTAGGGTTTCTATGGAGAAGACAAGGCAGGATAGGGAATTTGTTTAGGAGTGGCTGGTGTGGACAATCTTGGTGAGCTTCAGGTTAGAGGAGTACTCTCTAGTTGGCTAGTGCCTGGCACTGGGATGGTTCAGTCAGAGGAATAGTGCCCCTGCAGTGTAGGAGCCAGAAAAGGGGGCCTTGTGCTGGACTGGGTAGCTGGCATAGCAAAAGCCATGCTCCAAGCCGGGCCCTTCGCTCTGACAATTGACTAGCACCAGGAGGAGAAGTCTCTCCCAAGCCTGAAAGACCTCACCCCCCCCCCAAAAAAAAAATCAAACCATCTTAATATATAGAAAGTGAAATATATCCAGTGCAACTTTGAAATCAGTGGACAATGAGTAAGCAGACTGTCCTCCACCGGGTGGGTGGGCCTCACCCTATCAGTTGAAGACCTGACTAGAACGAAGCCTGACCTCCTCTGTAAGAGAAGGGATTCTTCCAAGAGACTGCCTATGGACTCAAACTGCAACTCTTTCCTATAGCTCCAGCCTGCAGGCCTCCTTCATTCGATTTTGGACTCCCTAAATCTCCATGACTTCATGTGTCAGTTCCTTCAGGTAAACCTCCCCCTGGCTAGATACACACATCCTGTTGGTTCTGCTTCTCTGAGAACCCCAGCTCCTACAGATGCCTTTACTCCATGACAACCATGTATGTGTGCAGCTCCAGTTCTCCCCTTGTTCATTCTTTTTTATTGGAGAAGAGCTTGCAGTGGATTATAAAGGGAAACCCCTGTGGGGGAAACTGGTGACAGAATCTTGGTTGGCTGACCGTTGTCAGTGCCCATCACAACCAGACTGCTTCTGTGGCTCTCTGGAATTCCACAGCAGGCAGATCTCTCCACCTGACAGGGTGGCTCACCTCATGGGCCCACAAGCCACAGAAATCAGGATGCCACGTTGTTCCCAATATGGGACTGTATGATGTCACTACCAAAGCTGAAGTGAGCCTGGGGTACTTTGCCCTGTGATTACGCCTCCGCCTTCCTGTGAAGCACCTCTATGACCCAGGTACGCTGGTGGACTGATTACGCAACTCCACGCCTGTCTGTGATGGTAGACAGCAGCCCTCGGCGGTGACAATGCACGGTACTCTCTTCGAGAGAGCTTGGTTGTGTAGCCAGCCTTGCTGACACAACTGCAGGGATGGCAATCACTTTATGCAGGCATTTAAGTACCTCCTGACCAAAGTATGTGCTGTATTGCTCATGAGAGGAAAGAGCAAGCTCACTTATTTAAACCAGGCTTCCAGCTACCACAGGACCCCAAAAGGCAACAGTAATTAAGAGGCGGAGAGACCCCTTAAAAGGGCAGCCAGGCCAAACCAATCTCCTCTGGTGGGCACTTTCCCACTCAGAGTGGTCGGCGTGGTCAGTAGCTGAAGGGCTGTGCTTCAGCATCTCCTTGACGGCAGCCATGGTAATAAAGCACAAAGAAGAGTGCTTTATTCTCATCCAGGCAGGTGTTCTTACGTGGAACTGGGCTGAGCAAGCATCCGGGAGTGAAGTGGACTGTAGACCACCCTACGTGCCCCCTTCACGTCAAAGTCATCTTCCTTCCAGTTTGCTTCAGGCAGCATCTTTGATGTCCCCATATCACCAAAGAAGGCTGGAACAGTCAGTGACCGAAGAGGTGAGAAGGGATAAATGGACATCATGGGGGGAGAAATCATGAACTGTTAAATCCATAGTGGGGGTACACCCCTTAGGAGGGAGAAGAGAGGTAGCCTTGTTGGTTCTGCTCAGGTGGCGGAGTGAGAATTTGCAGGAGCCTCTTCCTGGCAACATGGGTTTGGGTACCCAGGCTTCTGCAGGCTCCAGGCTGAGACTGCCGGGCTGACAGGTGGAGGTGAGGTGGACGTGAGTGCCAAAGCCCCGAGGAGCTTGGGCAGAGGAGAGGAGACACTGGGGCACCAAGAGGGCAGAATACACCAGCTGCTGTCCCCTTTCAGGCATGGAGGAAGGGAGGCTCAGCACCCTGCGAGGCAGTGTAAGCCCTGGCACCACACGGAGCTGGGCTGCGAGAACCCTGCTAGTGTCTCTGCTCTGAGCCTGTGGTCTCTGGTAACAGGGCTATTGACAGGGTGCCACCACCTTCCTCAGATGGTCTGTGACCTCTGTGCAGCTGGGCATCCATAAAACCACGACTTTAGATTTTTCTCTATCTCGTTCAATAGCAGAGTGACTGACACTGAATGAGTCAATATGCTAGTGCACTTAACTAGGCTTCCGCTTTGCATTATTGCACTCTACTTACTGTTCCTGAACCTTTGGCTTTCTGGTGGTGATTGCAGCTTCTTTGGGTGCAAATTAAATTTAACTACTGTTTTAAAAGAAAAAGCCTACAATTTTGATCATTTGGGGAGCTCCTGGCAGAGCAGGCTAAATTTCCACAACCTTGTAAACTGAAGAGGTGGGGCAAACCCAGAGATGTGGGTGTTTCCTGCCTTAGGAGCCGGGTCTTGAACAAAGGAAATGTCATCTGTCCTAAGTGGGAAGGCTCAGCTGGAAATGTATTTAACTTAATATCCAAGGCTTGGAAGTTCCCGTGGTTGCTCAGCAGTAATGAACCCAACCAGTATCTATGAGGACGTGGGTTCAGTCCCGGGCCTCGCTCAGTGGGTTAAGGATGCAGCGTTGCCGTGAGCTGTGGTGTAGGTCGCAGATGCAGCTTGGACCCGGAGTTGCTGTGACTGTGGCTAAGGCTGGCAGCTGTAGCTCTGATTCGACCCCTAGCCTGGGAATCTCCATATGCCACAGATACAGCCCTAAAAAGCTAAAAAAAAAAAAAAAAAAAAGATAGAATGGACTTGGATTACCTCTTACTTCTTAGCTTTGCAGGGGAAGTGAGAGGCCAGGATGCATTGTAACAAAAACCACCTGTTGTGTACGTGTCACCGAGGACGCCTGAGTAGAGCTGAGCCTGCAGAGCATAGCCGGCGTCTCCCCTCTGGCTTCCCTTCACCAAAGAGGGCTGTGAGGACTAAGTCTCTCCATGGGGAACGGGAACAAAATTTCTCCAATGGCTGATTTTCATTTGTAGTTACACCTTGATGCAGAAAGTGAAGTTGCTATTGCCAGATGAAAAAGAGGACAGAACTGCATGTACTAGCAGGAGCTGTAAGACATTTATTGGAAGAAAGGGAAGGCCATCCGCTGCCCCTGACCCGCCCCCACCATTGGCATCTGCAGGCCTAACAGTGCAGAAGAAACGAGATTCAGAAGCAGTGGTCGTATGGGTGCTTTTCTAATCCATATGTAAATAGATTATGTGATTGTGATATAATCAGAAATGGCCATCTGGGAGTTCTCATTGTGGCTCAGGGGGTTAAAAACCTGACTAGTATCCCATGAGGATGCACATTCGATCCCTGGCCTTGCTCAATGAGTTAAGCATCCGGCATTGCCGTGATCTGCAGTATAGGTTGCAGATGTGGCTCAGATCTGGTGGGGCTGTGGCTGTTGCATAGGGCAGCAGCTGGAGCTCCTATTCAACCCCCAACCTAGGAACCTCCATACGCTGCACTGTGGCCCTGGAAAAAGAAAAAAAAAGGTCATCTGGTCATAGTGTCCGTGAGAATGCAGGTTTGATCCCCGGCCTTGCTCAGTGGGTTAAGGATCCAGTATTGTCATGGCTGTGGCATAGGCAGGCGGCTGCAGCTCTGATTCAACCCCTAGCCCAGGAACTTCCATATGCCACAGGTATGGCTGTAAAAAGAAAAAAAAAAAAATGGTCGTCTGAGAACCCAGCCATTAGGCCTACAGAGTGAAACTTATAAGGGATTGTTCTCAAATGCTAAGGTCAACCAGGCCATTGCCCAGGCCCAGGAGTAGAAAGGGCAGCAGTTCTGGGCTCTGCAGGTGGACCGTTGTACTGAACAGGCCGCTGAGACAAGTGAATTTGGGGCACACTCCTGCTAGGACTAAGGAGAACCTGAAGCTGCGTCACCCCTCATCACATGTCCTTGGTGTCCTGTGGACCGTCCGCATCGCTCGTGCAGATCTGGTAGGGACAGAGTAGGCACAGGCGTTGTAGAAGTCCCAATAAGGGGCCATCGTTAAAGAGGGAAACTTAGGGGACACTGGGGGGGGATCACTGTAATTCAATAACTGCTCAGGAAAGCCATCAGAACAAGGCAGTCTTGCTTGACTAGTGGAGGTGCGAGAATTGCCTCGGGTCATTGAGTGGGGGATGGGATGGGGCCTGCATTCAGATTCAGACCAAGGACAAGAGTTTGAGGACCGCCCCCTGGTGATTTGAATGCACACCTTACAGGATACCAAGGAGGAGCTACTACTCCCGGAAAGGAAGAACCAGGCCTTTCCAACCCCCACTCCCCTGGATGATAAAACTATAGCCCACCGGATCCTCCAGGCAGAGCTTCCTTGCCTGCCTGCCTGCATCTCTCACAAGCATTCTATCTTAATAAATCTACTTCTTGCCTATCACTTTGTTTCTCGCTGAATTCCTTCTGCATGGAGGCATGAAAAACCTGAACCTCAGTAAGTCCAGACACAAGGTGAATGATTCTAATTTAAAACCGTGGGTTTACGTTCCAATCTGGGTTTAGGTTGGTTTCGAGTCCCAGCACATGGGTTCAAGTCTCAGTGTGGGTGTTGGATATGTTCAGGCCGTTAGTGTTGTCAGTTTCAGATCTGGTAATAAAATGAAATGGAGGTGACAGGGCTCCAGCCCCCACGCATCATCCCCCATCCTGTACTGGGTGGGCTTTGTGACCTGGCCTGTCTGCCTTTCCAAACTTCCCACTTTCCTAACTTTTTCCCGAAGGAGACACAACATTCATTGGGGCCCGAAGGAGGTTTGCTTCAAAAAAACTTCTTTTATTAAAACAACAGTTGCAAATACTTCACTTGGCCTCTGTGTCCCCTCTGCTGTGGCTTCTGGCTCAGGGTCAGCGGATGCAGCACTTGGCCTTGCCACTGTAGCAGGTGCCTTCAATCCTGTTGAAGAGCGGGCAGGGGGAGAAGTTGCAGGTCCCCCCTTTCTTGGCGCATATGTAGTGGTCAGACCTCTGGCCGAGACCCGTAAGCAGGTTAACACCTGTGAGAAGGGAAGGAGACAGACTCACAGCTTACAGCACCACTGGCCTCAGAACACTGGAGAAAGCAAAGCACTTTGCAAAGCCTTTCTCTGGGTTTTCCCTTCCAAGCGATATGCATGCACTTGACCTGCGGGGCTAAGGCATCTAAAGAGCCCCCTCCACCTGAGGCCTATGCCCGCTGTGGCCAAACAAAGCTGGGGATCAACAGCCGTGTTCCCAGTGGGTTTTCTTCTGCCCAGAGGGCTTTAAGGTGTGCAGGAAAATTCAAGTTACTTCCCAAATAGGTATTCTACCAACTTGTACTGTTGCCCAAATACCAGCGTCTGTTTCAGAAGTGAGGAGCATCTTTCCAACTCCAGGAGTGTCCCTGTGCTTTCCTCCCTCCCATGCTGTGTGGTTACACCTTTCCTTCTGACTTGAATCCCTGCTCCCCATCTCTGCTCTTATCATGTTGGTTGAAATCCATGATCCTCTAATGCCAGACTGAAATTATAGCTACTCTGAAAAGCTTTCATCAATTTCCCATTTGGACTCTTTTGTCTGCCTCCCAATCACAGAATCTCTCTTTCACAGGTCTCTAGACTCATCCTCTGCTGTATCCAACAGACAGAGCTGCCCTCTGTTATTCCTGACAAGTGGCTGGGGAACCATTGTTTCGTGTGCCTCTGTTGACAGGTGTTATGGCCTGAAAAATGTCCCCCTCAAATGTTGAAGCCCTAATCTTTAGGGCCTCAGAAGGTGACTGTATTTGGAGCTGGGGCCTTTAAAGAGGTGATTAAGGTTAAATGAGGTCATAATCAATATGATGCCTAATCAGTATGGAGGTGTCCTTGTAAGAAGAGAAGTTCATACACACAAAGAAACACGAGGGATGTGAGAACTAGTGCAGAGAGGAAGGGCCGTGTGAGAACAGCGAAGGTGGCCGTCTGCAAGGCAAGGGGAGAGGCAAGAGGAGACACCAAAGCTGCTGCCACATTGAACTGGAGCTCCTGCCAGAACTGTGAAACATAAATGTCTGTTGTCTAAGCTGCCCACACTGTGCTATTTTCCTCGGACAGCCCCAGGTGACTAATGCAGCAGGCCTTTGCCACCCTAGACGGGCATTCTCATGTCACACATCTCAGCCTGCTGCAAAGCTGGTTTTCATCCTGATTGAAATTGTCCTCTCAGTGATGTCCAGCTCATGTCTCTTTTCCTGCTTCACATGGATAAGTCGAATCATGCCTCTGGAAGGCAGTGCCATGTTTAGTCATCCTACTTCTTTGAAAGTCTGCTTCTCCTTTTTCTCCATGCCTAGTTTCCAGGACCTTCATAATCCTGTTCATTCTCCTCTGGATATGTTCAGGTTCATGAACAGCCTTCCTCAAGTTTAAGGCCCCTGGCCTGGTTCTAGAACTAATTTATGTGATTTACTTGAACTTCCTGAGCCCCAGCTTCTCAAATTTAAAATCAAGGAGACTAGATTATGTAATCTCATCAATTTCTAAAATTCTGAAGCTCATCATCTCTCCTTTGGTGAAGAACAAACAAATTTATGATTGCATTTAATCCTCCAAGGAATGTATCACTTTTTCCTAATTTATACACAGGGAAACTGAGGTCCAGAGAGATTAAATGATCTCATTGTCAGATCAGTCAGTAATTATATTATCTCAATAGATGCAGAAAATACTGGAAAAAACTAAACATCGATGCATGCTTAAAAAAAATAAAAGGCTCCTAACAAATAAGGAACTGGAGGAAACTTCCTTAATCTGATTAATAATACCTACAGAAGCCTACAATAAACAGTATACTTAATGGTTAAGCATTGGAAACATTCCGTGAGATTGACAATAAGATCAACTAGTTTACTATTGTTACTACTATTCCACATGGTACTTGAGGTACTAGTCAGGGGATAAGATAAGAAAAAGATAAACAAAAAGCACAAGGATTAGAAATGAAGAAATAAAATTGTCTCTATTCGCAGACATTATGATTACATGTAGGCATCCCAAAAGGAAATAACAAGCAAATTTAGAAAATTTGCTGTTTGCGAGATCAATATACAAAAAGAAAAAAATGAATTTTACTTCTGTGTATTAGTAGCCAACAGAAAAAAAGATAATAAAAAACAGAAAACACTGGGAGTTCCCATTGTAGCTCAATGGTAATAGACCCAAATAGCCAGTTGGTATCCATGAAGATGTGGGTTCAATCCCTGGCCTCATTCGGTGGGTTAAGGATCCAGCCATTTCTATGAGATTCACTGTAGGAGGCAGACAAGGCTCAGATCTGGTATTTCTGTGGCTGTGGTGTAGGTAGGCTGGCAGCTGCAGCTCCCATTCAACACCTAACATGGGAACTTCCATATGCCACATGTGCGGCCCTAAAAAGCAAATAAATAAATAAAAATAAAAACTACATATAAAAGAGAATAAAATTTGCCTAGTTATAAATTTAAGAAATCATATGCAGAGTTCCCTGGTTGGACACAGCAGGTTAAGGATGCAGCATCACGGTAGCAGCTCAGGTCACAGGTTTGATCCCTGGCCCAAGAACTTCCACATGCCACTGGCATGGCCAAAAAAAAAAAAAAGAAGTTATGAGCGATACCTTTATCTATAAAGAATACAGTATTTGTTTGTAAGTTAAAGAGGCCCTAAATAAGCTTTGGAAGATTATTTTAAAACTGTTAATTTTCCCCAAATTAATCTGCAGATTTAACACAATACCATGAAAATCCCAAGAGATCTTTTCAGCGACACTTGATGTGCTGATTCTAAAATTTATATGGAAAATTCAAAGGGCCAAGAATAGCCAAGACACTCTTGGAAAAGAAGGTAGGAGAACTTGCTTTGCTGGATTTCAACACTAATTATAGAGCCCCTGTAATTAGACAGTGTGACGAAGACATGAGGTTGGACAATCTACAAACAAAACAGCACAAGGAAGGCAGAGAGAGGTCCGTGCCTACATGGAGAGCTGATGTAGAACAACAGAGTCTCAGCAGAACAGGGGAGAAGAAATTGTCTTCTCAGTAGCTGGTTCTGGGAAAACTGGATATTCAGAGTGGGAAAAAAAAACACCTTTACCCTGAACTCCCACCACACATGTACACTAAAAACCACTGCCAAATTGATCATAAAAATATAGGCAAAAGGGAAAACAATAAGTCCTCAGAAGACAGGATTGCATATTTTCTTCATGCCTTTATGTAAAAAAAAAGTCAAGGCGCAAAAGCATGAACCCTAAAGGAAAAGATCTGACCCATTTAACCTCATTAAAATAATATGGACAGAGTTCCCATCCTGGCGCAGCGGTTAGTGAATCTGACTAGGAACCATGAGGTTGCAGGTCCGATCCTGGTCTTGCTCAGTGGGTTAACAATCTGGCGTTGCCGTGAGCTGTGGTTTAGGTCACAGACACGGCTCAGATCCTGCATTGCTGTGGCTCTGGTGTAGGCCGGCAGCTGTAGCTCCGATTAGACCCCTAGCCTGGGAATCTCCACATGCCGCGGGTGCAGTCCTAAAAAGCAAAAAATAAATAAATAAATAAAATAAGATAAATAAAATAAAATAAATAAAATAAAATAAAATAATATGGAGAACCTCCACCTAAGGTAATTTTCCATTAAGTGAGTGCAAAATTAAGTCCCAAGATAGGAGAAGATATTTGCAGTGCTCACAACAAAGGTCTTCCATGTGGACTATATAAAGAACTGCTATAGATCATTAAGAAAAGGCAGATAATCTGATAGAAAATATGTGCAGAAGACGAACAGGTACTTCACAAAAGATATCCAAGTGGCCAGTAATATACAAAAGTGCTCAACTTATTATTTATCAGGGAAATGCAAATAAAAACTCCAAAGCAAACCAAGACCCTCACCAGATGGCTCAACTTTAAAAATGGTTGACATTGTCAAGTGCTGGCATGGAAATGGAGGAATGGGAGCTTTCCTTCACTGGCTGTGGGAGGGTACTTTGGTCTGGAGAACAGTTTGGCCTTATTCATTAAAATTCAGTAAGAGAAGCATATCCTATGACCCAGCAAGGTCACCACCTCTTGATCTGTAGCCAGTTGAAACAGATGCACAAAGCTATATTCTTCAGCATGAATGTTAATGTGGTAAAAGTATAAGAAATATAGGCAGTTATGACCATACAAGACAAGTGTTGAAAGCCTTTGGGGAAGGGGCAGCTGTGACTGAGAAGGCTGGAGGAAACCTTCATAGGTGCCGGCCCAGTCCTAGCTCTTGACTTAACATCGTGGTTACAGGGGTGCTTTTTCATCATAATTCATTAAGTTACACATTTGTGCTTTATGTACATTTCTAGATGCATGATATATTTTCCAATCAAAAATTTTAAAATATTCTAGGAGTTCCCGTCGTGGCTCGATGGTTAACGAATACGACTAGGAACCATGAGGTCGTGG
>PVHT020000521.1:37119395-37160329 GCA_004024745.2 Catagonus wagneri | reverse complement strand
TGGTGACACATAAGCAGACGTGTCCTTGCCCATGGGCAGCAATGTGAGACCGGTCACAGGTGAGGACCAGCCTGTCAGAGCCCCATGGGCCTTGGCAAGTCATTTAGGCTCTTTCTCTGGTCTGGGCAGCAGTCTGGGCTGGTGGGGGGGGGTTGGTGGGGGGGTGGTGCCAGGGGAAGGGGTGACCACGAGTCAGTGGGTTCCCTCCCTTTGGGGGCATGGAAGTAGACAGAACTGGTCAACTTCAGGAAGGGGCTGGTGCCGTCCAGGTGGTCCGTGGAGACCGGAAAGGACTGGACTTCAACTTTATGAATCTTTTAAAGCCATCTGGAGAAGAAACTAAATATATACAAGCCACTCCTGCAAAACAAATAACAGAACTCCAAAGCAACCAGGATATAACCAAAGATCTGGGGCACTCTTCCGCAAACAGGTAACCCATGACGACCCAGAAACTCAGGCTGGCCTTTTATAACCAGTAATTCCTCTTACTAAGTTCATGAGTTTTGGTTCAGTTCCCCCTAGATTCTTCTTAAGATAAATCCATGTGCCTGGTGATCAATGCAGAGGCCTTTGGGATGCTGGGGAAAGAATATAAGATTAGGGATCAGAGCTGAAATCCAGCCCTTATTGTTTGTGGGCCGAGTGTTTGAAAAGCCAGCCTCTCTGAGATTTGCTTGAAAAGGCATCTATGAATTGGGGAATATAGTTGTCCTTACACGATGCAGATGCTGGGGACGGTTAGTGAGATGTTGTTCTCAGAGCTGTTTTTTTGGCTGTAAAGTGCCACAGGTGGTACTGAGATGTTGAGGACAGCTCTTCTCCTACTGCACTGCAAATCAGGTGCCTCTGTCAACTTCATAGGTTGCAGGGGCCTGTGCCTGAGGCAATGGGGAGCGTGTTTGTCCACAAGGGACAGCAGGCACATTCCTGGCGGCTATTGCTGAGGTCTGAGAGGTGGAAGGAATTAAGGCCAGCAGCTTGGGGTGGAGACTGCAGTGAGATGCTCAGGTATGGGCAAGGCAGGGTGGGGAGTGAGGGTCATAGAGTGTGGGGCTGGGAGTTGCTTTGCCCAATCCCTCCTTTGGAAGGTGAGGAAACCAAGGCCCAGATTCCTAGCAATGCACATGGTGTCTGGGCAGGAAAAGAAATGTGGGCATTGGGGGATGGGCCATGTCTTTGTCAGCAGCATTCACCTTGGCTGATTTTTCTGACCATCTTGATAAAAAATTGCTGTGGCTGTGGCAAGAGAAATGCCCTGTTAACTGTCTCCCTGTATCCACTTTCTCTCCTCTCAATGGCCTTCACGCTACAGTGAACCAGCCTCTTAAAGAAGCTGTTTCTGATTCTGTCCCTCTCCAGTTTAAAAGAGAACTACCATATGATCCAACAAGCTCATTCCTTGGCATGTATCTGGACAAAACTTTAATTCAAAAAGATAATTGCACCCCTGTGTTCACTGCAGTACTATTCACAATAACCAAGACACGGAAACAATCTAAATGTCCATCAACAGGTGAATGGATTAAGATGTTGTACATATATACAGTGGAATATTACTCAGCCATAAAAAAGAATAGTGCCATTTACAGCAACATGGATGGACTAGAGATTCTCATACTTAGTGAAGTAATTCTGATAGAGAAAGACAAATGCCATATGATATCACTTATCTGTGGAATCTAAAATGTGGCACAGATGAACCTATCTACAGAACAGAAACAAACTCATAGACATAGAGAACAGACTTGTGGTTGCCAAGGGGAGGAGATGGAGTGGGATAGACTGGCAGTTTGGGGTTAATAGATACAAACTATTGCATTTAGGACAGATAAGCAACAAGGTCCTACTACACAGCACAGGGAATTATATCTAATCACTCATGATAGAACATGGTAGAAGATAATATGAGAAAAAGAATGTGTGTGTATATATATATGTACAATTTATGTACAGCAGAAATTGACAGAACATTGTAAATCAACTATAATTAAAAAATTAAAAATAAATAAGTATATAAATAAATCAGTCCTCTGGGGCTCACCCGAACCCAGATGCATCTCCTGCCTCATTTAGTCTGCCCCTACCCCCAGCACCCCTAGCTCCTCTCTGATCCCGGTGCACACTGTGCCTTGAGAGGCATGCAGCGTTGGAGCCAATGGCCTGGGTTTGAGTCTCTGCTCTGCCTTTTCCCAGTCATATGACTTTGGTGAAGTTATCGACCCACAAAATGGGGACAATGATTCTTCCTTCCCAGTAGAGGCACTGGGAGGACTACATTAAAAGTGAGTGCTATTGTTTTCTATTTCTCTTTATCTCTGGGCTTTCACAGCTGTTGTCCTTTCTGTCTGGTTTGTCTTTGCTCCCATCTGCCCTCTCACCTTTTACTAGTTTATTTAATTCGGGGTCCACAACTCCAGATACCCACTGCCACCGGGCAGATAATCTAAACCTCTGAAGTAGGCTGAGGTGAGGCAATAGGGAGTTGTGGGGTCTGTGGAGTGAGTTCCCATCTGAAGGCACAGCCACTCTAGCTGCAGCTCACTGTTCCTATGTAGGAACGTGGCCACATCTTTTGTGTTTTTAAGAGAAGATAAAAATCTGATTTTTTTTTTTTTGGTGGCATATCTTGACTTTTGAATATTGGAAAGGATTTTTTTTTTTAATTTGCTTAAAAACACCATGAACACCACAATGACTTCCCTTTTTCCTTCCCTTCTCAGCTTCCTCAAGAAAGTCTTCCTGGCTCCTTAAGACCAGGTCAGTTCCCACTGTCACATGTTCCCCCGAGCACGAGCACCCGGCACTTAAGAGCATTTCACTACACAGATGTAATTCGTTATATCATTATGTCATCAGTTTTCCTGTCCTGCTCTGCTTTTCAAATGTGTGGCCCTGAGATCCAGGGCTGTGATTCCTGGCGTTTCCCCCGTTCCTGGGGCAATGACTGTACACAGCAGCCCTTAACTAAATACTCCTTGAATCGGTGAGTGAATAGCCTCAAATTATCTTGTATTCTTTTTTTTTCTTTTTTAGGCCCGCATCTCTGGCATATGGAAGTTCCCAGGCCAGGGGTTGAATCAGAGCTATAGCTTCCAGTTTACGCCACAGCCACAGTAACACCAGATTTGAGCCACATCTGCGACCTACACCACAGCTCACGGCAGTGCTGGATCCTTAACCCACTGAGCGAGGCCAGGGATCAAATCCACATCTTCATGGATCCTAGCTGGGTTTGTTAACCACTGAGCCAAGGAGGGAACTCCTATCTTGCATTCTAAATACCTGGGCTGGGGTGCCATGCAGCTGATGCAGGACTTGTGCCCCTGTGGCATTGTGGCATCACTCTGTATTCACAGAAAGACTACTTGTCTAATATGAAAGTGGATAGCACCCCCCACTCCTTATTTTTTCTGAGAGAGATGAAAACTGCTAAAGAGAATGTAAAGTCTTAGGATTTCCTTTCAGTGGCCACAAAATGTTCACTTCCCTTGGGTCACAAGGACCCCAATTTCCCCACCTGCCAAATGACCGGGACTTAGGGCCTGTATGGGGGCTCCAGGTGACCAAGCAGCCCTGCCCCCTCCCTGCACCGGGCAGCCTGAGGGCAGTGGGGGTCCATCCTGGGCAGCGGAGCAGCCACAGTGACAGCCACGTGGCGATGAAAACACCCCAGACGGTGCCTGAGAGCAGGGAAGAGCTGAGAGCTGCACCTTGGCCCAAGGGCACACAGGCTGGGGACACCCGACTATTCTGAGGCAGAGGACACCAGGGATGTCCCTTCCATCCAGACGGTGACACCTGGAAAGCACTAACATCTCCCCAGAAAACACTCATGTTGAGTGTGCCCTTCCCCGAGGCCCTCTATCAAGACGGGAACATCCCGAGACAGTGGCAGCACCACAAAGGTGGTGGTTGGCCTGCCAGCATCTCCAGTGCTCAGGGCTTCAGCTGGGAGGTGACAGCGGGCACTGCCCTTCCCCTTCGAGAAGATGAGCTGGTGCTGGCGACCAGTCCTGAGGGGTCCCCACCCTGAGAAACTACTTGCTGGGAGTTCTGTGCAGACAGGGTTTGCCTGTCGTCAGAGAACAGCATCAGGTCACCTCTCCCGGGAATGTCTCAGCTCATCCTTACAGGCCAGGTGCTCTGTAATGCAGCCGAGATTGCCAGACTGATTAGTAAGTTTACTTGCTCTTGCGTATCCCTGGAAACATTTCTATTTTCTATGCTTTGCATGCGATGCTCATAACCATAGTTAGATGCCACAGCCTGAACATAACTCTCCGTGGTAATGTAGTGGCTTGCAGACACTCTGAGTGTGAACTGACCTGCGGTGGGACAGTTTGCATGGCTGCTCAGCCCAAGCACACGTGCCACTGAAACAAGAGTAGGATAAAACAGCAGGTATGCTCACTGCATGGCAGGCACTGCTATTAACTATTCTTCAGAGAAAACAAAACAAAACAAAAAAAACCAAGGCTGCAATTCACTGAGTTGATTACTCTACCTCTCTAATGGGTTCAAAAGGGAAACATAAAAACTCTGCATTGGAAGATTTCTGTACCCAGTGGTCCAAGGGGGCACAGAGGCCCACCTGGAGTAAAGCCACGTCTTCGTGAAGAAGTGATGACCTGGAGAAAAGCTGGGTCTTTCAGAAAGTTTCCAAGCTCTGATGTCCTCAGAGCCATCTGCCACAGCCCACTCACTCTGCAAATGTGGAAACAGAAACCCCGAATGTGTGATCTACTCAAGGTCCCCTAGCAAGGGAGTGACAGGGCAGGGATAAATATCTCTGATAGTGACGGCAGTGTCTCCTCCTCTCTTACATCAGGGACATGGCCACCCTGACCCAGAGGAGCTGGGGCCCACTCGCCCGAGGCTGGCCTCTTGTGCACTGGGGAATTGGCCACCCTGGAGGATGTGAGTGGATTTCTCAAGGAAGGTGGATCCCTGGCTGCTTGCACACAGGTGAGTCAAAGGCTCTGGCTGAGCTGGTCTCGTGGGCAGGACAGGTAGCACCTGCCTGCTGCAGGGCACCTGGGGGCCCCACCCTGTGACGTGGGAGGGATGGGGTGTCAGCCTGCACCTCTCAACTGGCTAGGATGCTGGCCTCTCAGTGGGAGGCGCCATCCTGCCAATGGAGCAGAAGGCCCCTTCCCTATCGGATGCTTTCTGGACGTCCAAGACAAAGATGGGGCCGGTAGGTGCTGGAGATGCCTGGCCTGGCTCCACCTCCCTGCCAAGCACAGAAGGAAGGGAGCCCCAAGGGATGGCTAGAGAGAGCCGTGAGTCCGTCCCTCCTGCCGCGGGGCTGCCCTCAGTCACAGGGCAAGTCAGCCTGGGGATGGTCCCTGCAGGTCAGGCAGGATTCAGACCCCGCAGGCTTGCCTGCTCCCTTCTGCTCAGGGCAACCTCAGGGCTGCCTGCCTGCTGCTACTTCCCGAGGACCTAAGAGGCAGCTGTTCTCAGAACTCAGCCCACGCTCCCAGCCCGGCCTGGGGCCGGGTGCTGCAGCAGGTCCCGACGCTCACCTGCGGCCGGCTGCGAGGAAAGGAGGCACACAGTCAGCAGCAGCAAGCAGAGGGCCCTCATGGCGGCGGCAGGTGGTAGCTGGATGCCCAGGAAAGGAGAGGCTCTGGGAGGCTGAGCTTCCAGAGGCTTCCAGAGGCTGGAGAGTCACTGTATTTATAGGGCTAGAGGGTTGCACAACCTCACAGACCAATCTGAAGGGTGGTGTCGTAATCCCCAGAGTGAAATTCTAATAAATAACCCTTCATGTCAGGCTGTGGTCACATGGGCTCTTTCCTCTGGCTGCAGCTGGATCCAGACCTGGAGACCTTGTGGCGCCTCCTCTGGGTCTGTTTGTGCCCTAGCTGGGCAGTTCAGATGGAGCTCAGGCTAGAATAGCCCAGGGAGGCCCTGGGCCAGGTGGCTGCCAGGCTGCAAAACTGCAAAGCCAGTGTCAACCCCTTTAGCTGAACTGTGTTCTCTACAAACATCACCCATTTCTCTTTTAAAAGCCAAGCCTCTGAGCTCCCATTGTGGCTCAGTCTCAGTGGGCTAAGAACCCGACTAGTATCCATTAGCCTGCCTGCAGGTTCGATCCCTGGCCCTGCTCTGTGGGTTAAGGATCCGGCATTGCCGTGAGCTGTGGTGTAGTTTGCAGATGTGGTCTGGGTCCTGTGTTGCTGTGACTGTGGTGTAGGTGGGCAGCTGCAGCTCCTGTTAGAACTCTAGCCCGGAAACTTCCATATGCCACGGATGCAGCCCTAATAAGAAGATGAAAGAAAGAAAGAAAGAAAGAAAGAAAGAGAGAAAGAAAGAAAGAAAGAAAGAAAGAAAGAAAGAAAGAAAGAAAGAAAGAAAGAAAGAAAGAAAAAGAAAGAAAGAAAAAGAAAGAAAGAAAGAGAGAGAGAAAGAAAGAACGAACAGGCCAGTTGTCTTTCATTCAACCTTCAGGGATGGGATTTTCACCAGGCAAAGTTGTTATCGCCATTACTAGCTTCTGTGGTCAACTTTCCCCTTGCTTGACTAATATCAGCCTTTCTAGTTTCTGCTTTTTTTTTTTTAATATATCTCTGAAATCTTTTTAAAACTATTGGCCTCTTCTATCACTTGAAGATTTTTTTATCAAGACAATTTCTTAGCGCAGCTTTAAGCGCACAGCCAAATTGAGGGGCAGGTAGAGATTTCGCATATAAACCCTGAGCCTCACACAGGCTCCGCCCTCCCCACGTCTCTCACACATGGTACCTTGGTTACAGTAAGGAATCTACAGGTTGTTGTCACCTAAAAGGTGTAGTTTACAGTCGGGTTCACTCTGGGTGTTGTCCCTTCTAGAGGTTTGGACAAACGTATCCTGATCGGCGCCTCCCATTACAGCACCACAGAGAACACCCCCAACTGCCCTAAACGCTCTGTGCCCCACCTGGTCATCCCTTCCTCCCCTCCCGGCCCCTGACAAACACCGATCTCTTCACCATCTCCACTGTTTTGCCTTTTCCAGAATGCGAGAGGGTTGGAATCACACAGTATGTAACCTTTTTTCGGTTGGCTTCTTTTGCTTAGCAATATGCATTTGAAGTTCCTCAAGGTCTTCTCATGGCTGGATAGGTTCTTTCTTTTAGTGCCGAATACTGGTCCATTGGGGATGTAGCATAGCTTATTTATCAGTTCAGCTAGTGAGGGACATCTTGGTGGCTTCAAATTTTGGCAATTATGAACACAGCTGCGGTAAGCATTCGTCTGCAAGTTTTTGTGTGGACCTAAGTTTTATGTTCCTTTGGATAAATACCAAGGACTGTGATGCCTGGAGCATATGCTAAGTGTGTGTTTATTTTGAAAGTGGCTGTACTGTTTTGCATTCCCACTGGCAGTGAATGAGAGTTCCTGTTGCTCCAGGCACTTGGTGGTGTCAGGATTCTGAACTTTGGCTATTCAAAGAGATGTGCACTGGTGTCTCATTGTTTTGATTTGTGCTGCCCTGATGACATACGAAATGGAGCATCTTTTCATATCCAGCCTTCCTTTTTCCCATCTAGACCTCGGTTTCCAGGACATTTTCAACAGTGACTTCCCAGAAAGTGAACCCCTATGTGGCTGTGGCCCCCTGGAGTCAGGAGGCTTGGGGTCCAGATTGGTTTGAGTCTCGATGAGCCGCAAGGCCTGGAACTTGATCTCTCAACTGTCAAACCGGGGTATTGTGTTAGCTAATCTCTAAGCAGGACTCAAATTCTCATCAATTCTAAAGATGAAAAAAATATATTTATCATTGATTTTCATTGTAATTCTATTGGCAGCTTTCTTTCTTTCTTTTGTCTTTTTGCTTTATCTAGGGCCGCACCCATGGCATATGGAGGTTCCCAGGCTAGGGGTCTAACAAGAGCTGTAGCTGCCGGCCTTCGCCACAGCCACAGCAACGCGGGATCCGAGCCGCATCTGCAACCTATACCACAGCTCACAGCAACGCCAGATCCTTAACCCACTGAGCAAGGCCAGGAATCGAACCCACAACCTCATGGTTCCTAGTCGTATTCGTTAACCACTGAGCCACAACGGGAACTCCCTATTGGCAGCTTTCTTAATGTTTCCATCAGGGTTCTTATTTGCAGGCATCAGAAGCAGCTCTGGCCTATTAAGCCAGGGAGGAGTTTAAGAGGATACGGGATCTCGCACAGAATCACTGGATGCCTAGAGAACATGGCCTATAAGCTCAGCTTCCAGAACATTGTCCAACCTCCACCAAAGAACTGATCTGAGGAGGACCCCGAGCTGCAGCCACTGTGCGTGAAACACCAGGAGCTGGATTTCACTGCTGCTGGAGCCACCAGCAGAGCACCATCTGCACCACAACATGCACCTTCCAGATGCTTTCACTGCACCCTGCACGCAAGAGAGACAGAGGCATAGGGAGAGACAGAGAGACAGAGAGGTAGTGAGGCACGGAGACAAAGACAGAGAGAGAAGGAAATAAAAGGAAAGAGAAATAAAAAGAGAGATCGAGGGAGTTCCCTTCGTGGCTCAGTGGTTAACGAATCCGACTAAGAACCATGAGGTTGCGGGTTTGATCCCTGGCCTTGCTCAGTGGGTTAAGGATCCGGTGTTGCCGTGAGCTGTGGTGTAGGTTGCAGACGCGGCTCGGATCCCGCGTTGCTGTGGCTGTGGCGAAGGCTGGCGGCTATAGCTCCTGTTAGACCCCTAGCCTGGGAATCTCCATATGCCGTGGGTGCAGCTCTACCTAAAGGCAAAAAGACAAAAAAAAAAAAAAAGGAGATCGAGGCAGAGAGAAATAAATAGAATTAGAGGAGAAAGAGAGAGAGAGATAATAGGAGATAACAAGGACAGAGGCAGAGAAATACAGAGAGATGCATACACAGAGACAGAAAGAAAGAGGCAGAGGGGCGGGGCTGGGCCCCCTTCCCGGCCCTTCTCACTCTGGGCCCCACCTTCAGTCCCACTGACCCACCTGCCAGGGGTGCCAGGTCTGGTGCGCAGAACTTTGGTCATAAGACCAGCCGCAAGGGAGCTTGGGAAAACTAGAAGGGGTGTATTTAGCACCTTGGGAGAGTCGTGTTAGCCGCCTGCTGAGCTCTGAAAGTGAAGAACACCCCACACACTCAAAGTGGTGAAGATATTGTGTCAGAGCAAATGCAAAATTCCTTACCTTCAAATTCACTCATTATTTTGTTCCCCGATTCAAGAGCATGTATCTGGTTCCCATTACCAGCCATGTGATCTTGAGAGGCCTGGGTGCAGTAAGGAATGAGCTCCGAGGGGGTTTCCTGCAAACATCTAGTTGGGAGAAAGATGAGCAATCAGTTGCCATGACTCTTGGTAGGTGCTCTGACTGGCAGCATAGAGAGACCACAGGCTAAGGCCAACATCAGAGGTGGGTGTATGTGAATTTAAGCTGTTAGTGCCATTTCAGCAGTTTTGGTTTTCTCCTGAGGCATTAAGGAGGCCTTAAAAGATTTGAATCAGAGAAAATAAAGGAACCAGAGGCCATTTTAGAAACAGTCTCAGGGAAGTGTGGACGGTGATGGAAAGGGGCAGGATTGGAGTCAAGAAGACAAGAAAAGGAGTTCCCATCGTGGCACAGTGGTTAACGAATCCGACTAGGAACCATGAGGTTGTGGGTTCGATCCTTGGCCTTGCTCAGTGGGTTAAGGACCCGGCGTTGCCGTGAGCTGTGGTGTAGGTTGCAGATGCGGCTCGGATCCTGCGTTGCTGTGGCTGTGGCGTAGGCCAGTGGCTACAGCTCCGATTAGACCCCTAGCCTGGGAACCTCCACATGCCGCGGATGCGGCCCTAAAATGACAAAAGGCAAAAAAAAAAAAAAAGGAAGACAAGAAAAAGCTGGTGGAGTAATTCGGGTCTTAACTAAGGGCATTAAGGAGAGATGAAAGGAGACACGGATTCAAGGAATATTGAGAAGTTAAAGCCCACCAGACACGGAAGGAGACAGCATGACCTAGATTTCTGGCTCGGTCTAGATAAAAGGTGATGTCATGGACGGAGATAGGATAAACAGGAGGCGGAACGGATGCCGGGAAACGGCACGGGTTGCATAAAGGTCTGCAGGTAAGGAGTGTCTCATCTTGGGCTTCCCTAGCAGCAGAGTGTGAGCCAAGAGTCTGAGCAAATGTGGCGATGGAGAGGAGAGGTGATCGAGGGGGAGGAAGCAGATAAAAGTGTGATAATAAGGGCACTGGTGACTGCAAAGCTGAATGCCATGGGAAAATTGGAAACAGGGCAAAAAACAAGCCCCAGAATCATCCAGGCCAAGGGGTGAGGAGCTGGGGTTTTCATACCCCAAGAGCCCTCACTTAGTGGTTAAAATCTGCTCCCAGTAGGACAAATTCCTGGGCCTATGGCCCCAACATTCGTGAGGATGAGCGAGTGTGTTGCCAGTGGCAGAGGCAGGGGTCGGCTCTGGGAAGCAGGTGATTTGCACAGAATCTGAGAACCAGCAGTGTCTGGGGATCCCCCCCAAGGTCCCCAGGGGCATTACGCACGTGGGCTTGTATCTCAGGGGGCAGATTCAGAACTGGTTTCAAAACGTGGCTGATCTGGATTAGCTGACACCATGGTAGTGAATGAAATCCCTGGGAGGTGGGGGCTGGGGGGCGCGAGTTCCTGTCGTGGCTCAGCGGTTAGCAAATCCGACTAGGAACAATGAGGTTGTGGGTTTGATCCCTGGGTTAAGGATCCCGCGTTGCCATGAGCTGTGGTGTAGGTTGCAGACGCGGCTCGGATCCCGCGTGGCTGTGGCTGTGGCAAAGGCCGGCAGCTACAGCTCCTATTAGACCCCTAGCCTGGGAACCTCCATATGCCGCGAGTGGGGCCCTAGAAAAGGCAAAAAGACCAAAAAAAAAAAAAAAATCCCCGGGGAAATAAAGTTTTTTAAAAATTCCGGAGAACAATGACTCAAAAGGGAGGAGGGAAGAAAACCAAGGGAGAACGGAAGAAGTGAGGGGGGGCGCACTTTGAGAGGAGGGAGGGGCAATCACTGTCAGATGCAGAAAATTTCCAAAACATAGTTACACTGTCCATCTGTTTACCTTTCGTGCTGGGAGAGGAGGACTGGACCTCTGTGGGTTGTAGAGGAAACAGGTGAGGAGGAAAAAACAGTGGTGGGTGTGGGGCGGGGGGAGGGGAGCGGGGGCGGGGGGCGGGGCGGGCGGCGCCCAGAGGAGGCTGGGGAGGGGCTGGGGGAGACTGGCCAAAGGGCTAAGAGCTGAATTATCTTCACTTGAATGTCCGGATTCCCTTCTGAGGGGTGAGGGGAGGCCCTTTCCTCCCGTGATGGGGGCTGGGAGGGCTGGGGGAGGAGGAGGGAGGCTAGTCTCCTCTGGGCAGTGGGAGAGGGCAGAGGAGGCGTGTTGAATACCAGCTGGGGGGCACCGAGGCCCCCCTGAGGCTGTGGCCTGGGGTGTTCCTGGTACCATTTTCCAGGTGCTTCTGTGTATCTGTAGCCGGATGTTTGGAGCATCAGCCCTGCCTGAAGGGGGCACTGAAGTTTCAGCCGGGAGGCCCTGGGGTTCTGTCCATGCCTGCCGCAAAATCGATTCTGTTTCTGCTCTGGCTCTGAGTTGCTCTTCTATTTCTGGCACCTGAGGGAATTTCTTATTTCGTATTATTTATTATTTGTTTCTTCACCTCTCTTTCACCCTTAGTCCTGGGGTAGCATTTGCTCAGATGATTTTCCCATCAGCCTTCATAGTGAGGCCCATGTTGGGGGAGCAGCATCAACACCGGCACCCGTGTGGGAGCCCCAGGCTGGGCTGGACCAGAGGAGGAGGCATTGCTCCAGATCTGGGGCCTGGGAGGTGTGCCCCTTGCTGGCCCCTCACACATGCTGCAAAGAACCATCAAGAAAATAGAGCTTTCTGGCTGTCTGAAGTGGTTGAACCTCTCAGTCACAAAATGAAGCAAAAAGCTCTTGGCTTTGTTCATGGGGGGCTTTGGGGGAGTGTGGAATGCAGGTGTGGGGGAGCTGGATAAAAGAGGCGGGGTGGGGGGCTGCGGGGGGCTGCGTGCAACGTGGAGGCTGTGTTTGCACTTGAGCCTCTAACCTGTTTCCCTTTTCCCGTCTGCAGCAGGAAGCTCCAGGCCACGTTCCAGACTTACGGTTCCGGGGGAGGCCTGGCCCTTCTCATTTCTGTCTCCCCCATTCTGTGTTCAGAGCCAGCTAGGCTGGGCACCTGCAGGCGGGACAGTCTCTCTTGGTTCCAGGTTGGTGATTTGTGAAATAGGGAGATTGAGACCCCCTCGGGGTGAGAGCAGCTGGCATTTGTGGTGTTTACACAGGTTGGCAGAGAGACAGGCAGAGAACTCACCTTGCGAGGGACTCAGTGAGAATAAGAACGGCCAAGTTCACTGCCTGCCCCTGGCCCCAGGCCAGCCCACACACCCCATGTGAATATTTAACTTGGATCACTCCGTATCAGAGCTACACTTGACTGCATCCCAACAATATGTGTGACAGAACAAGGATGTGCTGAACACAGTGGGAGTGAAGAAGGCAGAGTGAAGAGCCCAGCTTTTGTGGGAGCTGGGGGCTCCAGGCGGTGAGCTGTGCTAGACCCCACCACCTCTTCCGAGAAGCCCTCCTTGACTTCCACCCCTCATCCTAAGAGGTACCTTGGTACCTCTGAGCTACCCCATTGTACCCTCCTTCCCTTTCACAGCGACCGTGAGGTCAGTGAGGTCTGAGGTGGGGCTGAACAGGGACCCCCCCACCCCCATCATCTCCCCTCCTGGGAGGACCTGGTATCAGGCAGAGAACTAGTGGCTGAAGGAAATGAATGAAGAGAAGAGGCTTGCTGGGGCTGAATGGTGTCTCCCCGAGTTCATGTGTGGAAGCCCTAACCCCAGTGTGCCTGCATTTGGAGACAGGACTTTTAAGCAGGTTGTCAAGGTGCAACGAGGTCCTAAGACCTGATCCCACAGGACTGGTCTCATGAGAAGGGGAAAACTGTGCTCCCTTTCTCGGCCCCACAGCCAGAAAGCAGCTCCTTGATCTCCTTGATCTCGGAGTTCCAGCCTCAGACTACGGTATATAAGCTTCTGTCCTGTAAGCACCCAGTCAGGTGCCCCCACTTTTGGTTAGCCCTTCATTTCCCAGGACACCATGACTCCTGGGACCCCCCACTTTGGCAACACCCCAATTTCCTGGCACCTGGATGGCATCCACTCTCTAAACATTGCAGCTCACATTTGTTTGCATCCTAATCATGGGAAAGAATTTCAGTCTATAATGGAAACAGGAGTTCCCACCGTGGCTCAGTAGTTAATGAACCCGACTAGTATCCATGAGGAATCGGGTTTGATTCCTGGCCTCACTCACTGGGTGAAGGATCCAGCTATGAGCTGTGGTGTAGGTCACAGACGTGGCTCAGATCCCACGTTGCTGTGGCTGTGGCATAGGCTGGGGGCTTCAGCTCCGATTGGACCCCCTAGCCTGGGAACTTCCATATGCCATGGGTGCGGCCCCAAAAAGACAAAAAAACAAACAAAAAAAAAGCAAACGAGGAACCAACTGGAGGAGGTTTTAAAATGGAAAAATCTCACCCACAGCCCTCAAAAACAAACAAACAAAAAAACCCTAAAGACTGAGAAACAGAGTTCCCACAGATGCCTGAATTTTATAGAAAACTGATAATGTTGGAGTTTTCTTAAATGATAGGGACCTGGTCAGGGATTGCCTTGTATCAGTCTTAGAAAGTTTGCTTATGATTTCTGGAGCTATGAGAAAGAAATGACCTGGGTTGGGCTGATCTCTCAAAACAGGCCTGCCTGGACTGGTTTTGTCTGCTCAGGGGACTTTCGGCGCTGCTGTCTGTTTTTTTAAAAAATTTATTTGTATTTTAATAGACTCTAACTAGGCTTTCCCTTCTTTATATTTCCTGCCCATAAATACAGCCTACCCCACACCCATAACTGACACCCTTATGGATTGCTACGGCCTGCGTCCCTAATTGCAGTTCCTCTTCTATTCCAGAATAAACTCATTTTTTGACAGTTTTTTTTTGGGGGGGGCCTCGTGTGGAAGTTCCCAGGCTAAGGCTTGAATCAGGGCTGCAACTGCAGGCCTCCACCACAGCCACAGCAAAGCGGAATCCAAGCCACATCTACTCCTTACACTGCAGCTTGCAGCGGCGCCTGATCCTTAACCCGCTGAGGAAGGCCAGGGTTTGAACCCGCATCCTCATGCACACTGTGTCGGGTTCTTAACCTGCTGAGCCACAATGAGAACTCCTTTTTGACAATTTCAACCTTGTCTCAGTTTACCTCTTCATGTGGGTCGACTGGCAGCTATACCCATTGTCCTGCTGTGCCTGAAACCAGCCTCAAGGTCGGTTTGGGGCCACCTCTGGAGGGCTTGCATTGTTTACATTCTGAGGGACAGTAATCATTAACACACCACAGAAAGCATGTGTCAGTCAGGTCCTCTTCAGGGAGAAACTTAAGATTTAAGCTCATTCACATTCATGGGGGGGGGTTGTTTGCGGAGAAAATCTCTGTGTGCGTGCGTGCGCATTCACATCTTTGGGGGGGCGACTCCAGAGCCTAAAAGCAAAATCACCAGATGTTACCAAATATTACTCTGGAAAGGCGAAGGGTATTCGGGCGGGGTGGGGGGAGGGAGGCGGTACAGAAATGCTGCATGTGTTCACACTCTGCGTTTTGATTCTGATTATTCCATGAGTGGATGTCATTGTTTGCTTTGAGGCTGTGTGTGCCCCAGAATTTCCAACGCTTTTCCTTGTTCCCTCACCGGTACCTGACCTTGAGCACAGTCAGCGGAGGTCGTGTCCTTGGCCTGCTGGGCTAGGACATGTCTGCCTCCCAGGCTGCACGGCGGCCACTTCCCCGAGGCAGGAGCTGTTGTGTCAGGTGTTTACCACGCCTGTGAGCATAAGACTTGGTACAGAGGTGGGGGTGGGGGGCAAGGGGAGTGGGGCTGGTAGCACCTGCCTCCTGAAGATCAAACCAGACACTGTGGGTTCCTGGCTGGTTTCAGACCCCACTCAGGGACCCTGCGCAGAGCCAGTCTCAGCTGCGGACGGTGGATGCTGGGCCAGAACGGGATGGTACCTGACTGTGCAACCTCCTCCGCCCCCGGCCAGGTGCCATGGGACCCACACCTGTGCCTGCATCTGTAAAACCGGGGTTTGGGGGCATCAAGGGACCTGGATCAGCCCCTGAGTCAGGTGCACTGCATTTCAGTTCTGTGTCTCCACCTAGAAGAATGGGCACCTGTATTCACACTCTCCGTTTTAATTCTGATTATTCCAGACAGGGCATTAAGCTGCCCTTCTGTTCCCTGGGAAAGATGAGTGAAATGCCACCCCACAGGGCTGTGTGGCTGTAATACGTTTGTGCCTGGACAGGAACTGACAGACGGGGAGGGTTCAATAAGTGCTGGTTCTTGCAGCTCCTATTCTCTTCTTTCTCACACTCTGAAGGCATTGTTATCCCCAGTGGCCCGGACGACACACACTCTGCCCTAGAGAATAAAAAACAGTTCATGGGGGGTCAGTCCTGAACCGAACCCGGGGCATTGGTATAGCACAGCCATCCTGAGTGACCTCAGGCCCTGGGCAGAATCTGACTGTACGGAGAGGGTCTGTCTTGGAGGTCTTCCCTGCTGTTGGTTTTGTTTTCAGAAACAATACCCATGTGGCAAAAAAAGCTGAAAAAATACCGATGTGTATCAACAGGAAATGAAAGTGGGCCTAGAATTCTACTTCCCTCAGAAGTCGGGATGGTTGGGAGTTCCCTTTGTGGCTCAGCGGGTTAAGAACTTGACTAGTATCCATAAAGATGTGGTTCCACCCCTGGCCTCACGCAGTGGGTTAAAGATCTGGTATTGTCATGAGCTGTGGTATAGTCTGCAGACACTGCTTGGATCCTGCGTTGCTGTGGCTGTGGTGTAGGCCGGCAACTGTAGCTCCAATTAGACCCCTAGCCTGGGAACTCCCATATGTCACACATGCAGCCCTAAAAAGGAAAAAAAGAAAAAAAAAGGTCGGGGTGGCTAACAATTTGGTATTATTCTTCTATACACGGAGGTGTCTCTCCACTGCACCTCTGTACATACATGTGTGTTTTAAAGGGAGCATAATGTAATCCTGACCTGTGGCTCACTTGATTTCCACTTTTCATTTGAACATCTTTCTTTTTTTTGTCTTTTTAGGGCCGCATCTGGTGACATATGGAGGTTCCCAGGCTAGGAGCCGAACTGGAGCTGTACCAGCTGGCCTACACCACAGCCACAGCAACACAGGATCAGAGCCGCATCTGCAACCTACACCACAGCTCATGACAACGCCAGATCCTTAACCCACTGAGCAAGGCCAGGGATCGAACCTGTCTTCATGGATCCTAGTCAGATTCGTTTCCACTGTGCCACCATGGGAACTCCTCATTTGGATATCTTTCATATGATTGGATCAACTTCATTTTTATAATACATTGACGACTTGTCTGCATTCCATCTATAGTGGAATATTTTCGGAAAAGTTACTCATTTTTGTTTTTGTTTTTTATTATTTTTAAATCTTTAATTTTTTATTTTTTAAAGTGTTACTGAAGTATCGTTGATTTACAATGTTGTGAGAATTTCTGCTGTACAGCAACGTGACTCAGTTATACATACACACAATCCATTCTCTCTCTCAGCTCTTCTCCCACATAGATTATCACAGAACATTGGGTGGAGTTCTCTGTGCTAGACAGCAGGGGTCCACTGGCCAATCATTTCATATGCTTCAGTGTGCATTTTTTCAAATACTATTTTTTACATTGGGATATCGTTGATTTACAATGTTGTGTTAGCTTCAGGGGTGCAGCAAAGGGGTTCAGTTACACATCTACCTGTATATCCTTTTTTTTCAGATTATTTCCCCATATAGGCTATTAAAGAATATTGAGTAGGGTTTCCTACTTGTTGATTTTTCTGTTTTATAAAATTACTTATTTTTGACAGTTGTGGTAAGCTATACGTAACATAAAATTTACCAGTGTAGCCACGTGTAAATATCCAGCTCAGTGGCATTAAAGTACATTGGCACTGTCATGCAACCCCGACAACCATCCTCCTCCCGAACAGCACCTCTTTCCAAAGTCAAACTCTGCCCCTTAAACAGTGACTCCCCCTCTAGCCAGTGGAGCGACCACCACTCTACTCTCTGTTGCAGACTCTGACAACTCTAAGCGTTTCCTATGAGTGGAAGCACATGGGATTTGTCCTCTCGTGATTGGCTTCTTTCACATAGTGTAATTCAAGATTCACTCATATTGTCTTGTGTGTCAGAATTCGCCACTCTTTTTTTTCTTTTTTTTGCTTTTTAGGGTTGCACCCACAGCATATGAAAGTTCCCAGGCTAGGGTCGAATCAGAGCTAAAGCTGACTGTCTATACCACAGCCACAGCAAGGCAGGATCCAAGCCATGTCTACGACCTACGTCATAGCTCACGGCAACGCCAGACCCTTAACTCACTGAGGGTGGCCAAGGATCGAACCTGCAACCTCATGGATACTAGTTGAGTTTGTAACCCACTGAGCCACGGGGGGAACTATTCCCTTCTTTGTAAGGCTGAATAATATTTCAGTGCACTGTGAAGGGACACAGACTGGTAGTAATTCTACAATCTGGAAAAACAAATCTCTAATAAATGACCGCCTCTCTTTTCTGCATTCACACCCTCTCCCTCCCCTTCATAGGGCAGACCTCAGAGATGGCCAAGGCCAGAATGGATGGATTTACCTTCCACCCCCGCCCCAGGGCATTCCAGCCCGTCTGGCTTCTGTTTCCAGCGCTGAATGTTGCTCAGTGTGCTCACTGGATACAAACACATAAAAGGTCCCCTGTAGGGGTCGTAACCCACTTGGCCCCCTCCTGCATCCACAGCCTCGTGCTGACACATGGCACTGAGGGCAGAGCCTACAGGGGAGGCTGCATGCCGAGCAGGGGCATCACCTTTCCACGGTGATGCCCAGAAAGTCCACTGACTCCCAGTTAGAACTGTGGCCACATGCTGTCTGAGCCGGGATTCCAGCGTCTTCTCTGGAGAGTTTCTGGGTCCCCTGGAGACATTCAGTCGGAGGGTTTCACTGACCACGTTTTCCTCTACCAGGCACTAGGATCTGGCCTCCCCCATCTGGTTAGGAAGTATGGGGCTGCCCAGAGAGGCCATAAAGTCTTTTCACCTTGAAGTTGACTTAGTATCTCAGAATCTGAGTACACAGGGCTCTCACAAGTCCTCATTCAGGGGAGACCTGCTTCTGTTTCACATGACAGCAAACCACATCTGCCTGTGCCAGGGTGATGTTTAGCATTAACACAGTTTTTAAAACAAGGAGTTGGAAGCATCCCAGGAACTGCAGAATGGTTCGTTCATCCAGTTTATTTGGGGTGTGGAGCAAAAGAGTTGCCAGACCCTAGAGGAAGTAGAACGAGTTTTGTGTGTACAACCGTCCATTCCCATCAGAAATCCCCCCAGATCTCTTCCTGCTGGAACGGGCATTCCCCACAGCTAACTGGTGACTTTCCAGAAGTGAGGATAACTAATGATGTCAGAAGTCTGAGACGGTCAAAGCCACCAGGATCTGGGAAAGCCTGAGCCAGAGCCAGAAGGAGGCAGGATGGTCTGGCGGGGGACCCCCGGGATGAAGAGGTGGGGCCTCCTGAATTAGGGCTGATGTACCACTGGGCGTGTGTGGTCTCCTAAGTTACATGCTCTCTACCATCCTCAGTTTCCCATCTCATAAAAGAAGAGGGTGAATTTCATGGGGTTTTTTTAAGGACCAGTTTCCAAATTAGGCAGCCCATCAGAATCACCTGGACACCTTTACCGAATAGCTCCTGAATGAGACCTGGAAACAGTGAAACTCCAGGATCTTTTCTTTTTTCTTCTTCCACTAACCCTTGGCATATGGAAGTTCCTGGGCCATGGACAAAATATTGAGCCATAGCTGCAAACCACACCACAGCTGTGGCAATGCGAGACTCTTAACCCGCAGCACCACAGTGGGAACTCGTAGGATTTATCTTTTGCACACACTCTCCAAATAACCAAAACCCAGGCAATGCCGTGTGCTTTGTGCCCTCACACATTTGATGTAGTTTTGCAGATTCACCAGTGCACACTTCTTCGTTCTAGCATTTGAAGTTGAGTTTAATCTTATAATAGATCGTGGATAATAATATAAATATAAGAAATGATAATATGATAATGTTAATAATGAATGTGACCTTCCTCCCTCCCCCCACCAAAAAAACGTGGATAAAGAATTGTGAATCTTTTATTCAGTGGTATTTCTTTTTAGGGCTGCACATGTTTTCGGCATATGGAAGTTCCCAGGCTAAGGGTTGAATCAGACCTGCAGCTGCCAGCCTACACCACAGCCACAGCAACTCTGGATCCTTAAGCCACTGAGCCAAACCAGGGAATGAACCCGCATCCTTATGGACTCTACGTCAGTTTCTTAACCCGCTGAGCCACGACGGGAAATCCCCTCAGTGTGTATTTCTAAATCAAGGAAACTCCTCATGTCATTTCCATGGTTACAGCAGCCTTGTGGAGCGGCTGTTGGGGAATTACTTATCCCCTCTTCCCAGAAGGAGCAGAATCAGGGTACCGATTTATTTATTCAGCCAATATTACTAATAAGCATCTTCCCTATGACAGGTGCTGGGCTAGGGATGGGGGTTGCAAGATAAATAAAGAGATGGTTCTCATCCTCAAAGAGCTCAAAGGTTCATGAGGACCTATCTATCCCCATGGCTGGATCAAATAGTGGCCCTAGAATCGCCTATGGAAGCTATGGGGGAAGTGATGAGCTTTGACTTCGGGTGGGGGGCTGTTAGCAGTGGACCCACCTAGCCTACTTCCCACTTTGGCTCTAGGACCCAACTCTCAGAGCACCTAAGGGACTTTTCAGAGTCAATGCTGTGTAGAGGGAAGAGCTTCGACTCTGGATTACAATCTGAACATCACAGCTTTACCCATTCAGGCAATATCCTTGGAAGGCTTTTTAGCAATGCTGAGCCCGGCACGCACAACACACAAAAGGATTACAGGACAGACACAAGTTTCCATCCTTAGCCTGGCACACAAATGTGAGATAATTTTTCACGTATCAAATTCTCTGTAAGGAGTTCCCATTGTGGCTCAGCAGGTGAAGAACCAGAGTAGCATCCACGAGGATGCAGGTTCGAGTCCTGGCCTCTCTCAGTGGGTTAAGACTCTGGTGTTGCCACAAGCTATGGAATAGGTCACAGATGTAGCTCAGATTTGATGTTGCTGTGGCCGTGGCTGTGGCTGTGGCTGTGGCGTAGGCCAGCAGCTGCAGCTCCGATTCGATCCCTAGCCTGGAAACTTCCATTTGCTGCAGGTGCAGCCCTAAGAGGAAAAAAAAAGTTATCTGCAAGGAACATCTCGCAGCATTGGGATCCCAGGGCCTCTGACCTCCTTTGGGTGTGAGGTTAGTCCCTTCAGAGCATGGGATTTTGAGGCTGAGACTTAAAAGAGGAGCAGAGGTTGTCCAGACAAAAAGAGCAGTGCAGGGAGAGAGGGCATGGGGTGCAGAGGGCACAGGACTGACTGGCATTCAGTTGAGGGAACTGACAGAGGTGTGACATGGGGAGAGCTGGAGAGGGACGGGGGATGGGGAGGGATGAGGTAGCAGGTGGGAGGGCTCTATGTCTACACCTCAGAAGACCTGCTGAGAATTTGGGACCTTTTCCAGGGACAATGGGAAACCACTGAAAGGTTTTTGCTCTTTAAAAATGTTTAGGGCGGTAAATATACATAACACAAATTTGAATCTACTCAATACTCTGTAATAACCTATATGTGAAAAGAATTTGAAAAAGAATGGATGTGTGTATACGTATAACTGAATCAATTTGTGTTATGTATATTTACTGCCCTAAATATTTTTTGTGTACAGTTCAGTGGCTTTAAGGACATTCGTACCGTTTTGCAACCATCACCACCATCCATCTCAAGGACCTCCACCTGTAGACTTCAAAATCCCACTTCCTTGCAGAGTGATCAGAACCAAAGCAAGTTTTATTTTTTTCACAATGCTGAGAGTGAAGTGTGTCTGAAAGGTAATAGAGCAGCTGTCTTAGCCAGAAAAGAGGGGTGCCTTGCCTCCCCGACATGCCCCCCCCACCCCGCCCCCAGCTGCCTCCCTGTTTGCTAAGCCTGTGGAAGGTCAAGGCTGAATGCTGGTTGCTGGGTCCTCGCCCCTCAGTGAATCATTACACACCTGCAGTAAGTACACTGGCTCCCAGCCAGGCTTCCTTTTTTCTGTTGTTATTTAACAAATATTTATCACGTATCCACCTTGTGCCAGATCAGGGAACACCTTTCTAGGAACGTTCCCAACAGCCCTCAAGTTAGGCCATTTGTAGAGTGAGCTGGAAAAACTGCCAAATTCTTGCTGTTTGGTTCAATTTTCTCAAATTCCTTGCACACCATCTGCCTGTATCCACGAGCCAGGCTCTCCAGTCGTGGGACACTGTACTGTCTCCACAGCAGAGGCCGCTGGGCGCTTACTGCTGTTCTAGAAAACCCAGGTGGATTCCCCAACAAGGGTCCAACCAGAATCTTCACAGAGTCCCTCCCTGGGGCTTGGTTTCTTGCTTATTAAGAAGGAATTTGGACTTACGGTTACCAAAGGAGTAACAATGAGGTGAGAGATAAAGCAGGAGACTGGGATTAACATACACACGTGACTATATAAAATATAAATATAAAATATAAAATAGATAAGTCACAAGGACCTACTTATATAGCACAGGGGAATCTGCTCAATACTTTGTAATAACCTATATTTGAAAAGAATCTGAAAAAGAATGGATGTGTGTATATGTATAACTGAATCACTTTGCTGAACATGTGAAACTAACACAATATTGCAAGTCAATTATACTCCGATAAAATTTAACTAAAAAAAAAAAATGAGTTTGGGCTGTAGGGTTTCTAAAGTCCTTTCCTTCTTGTGCTTTGAGGCTGTAACCTCTTTCCCTCCGGTAGCATCTCTGCGCCCAGGTAAACTTTGTCCTGTCTCTTGGGGACCAGGCAGGACAGTGGGTACAGCATGGTGGACCCGCGGGCTTGGCTACCCTCCCAGGGGAACCAGGTGCCTGGGGCATGTTACTTGGCTTTTCAAGCCTGTTTCCCCCCTTGGGAACCGGGGGTAGTAACAGTACCCACAGCCCCTGCCCCATGGCATGAGGCGCCCAGGGAAGAACCGGGTCTCTGGCGGGGAGTTGGCTCTGGGAGGGGCTGGAAAGGCTGTGTGTCTGTATGCTTTGCGGAGCTGCTGGCAAGGTTCAGGGGGCTTTCTAAACCGACTGGCGTGCCTGTGCTGAAGAAAGGACACAGTCCCTTACGCAATTCATTTTCTAAGCGGGAATGGAGAGGCCGAGGGACTGTCACGCAGGAGAAGAGCTACAGTTCAGCCCCTCCCCTGGGAGAAGCCTAGGCGTCTTCCTCCAAGTGAAGGCAGGCTGAGTCTGCTGTGATTTTTCTCCAGGCAGTCCTGGTGTTTTCTCTTAGCCCTCAGAGCCTAGGCTTCCAGAAAAAGCTAGATGGACTGGTCGGACCTGGCCGCCTGGAGCCATTCTCCCACCCTGACCTACGTGGCTCCAGCTAAGCCAAGCCCCGCCCCCGCCCCGCCCCCGCCACACCTGGCCTGGCCGCCCTCCATTGAAGGGATGGAGAGCAGGTCCCCAGGGAGCCGCAGCTGGGGGGTGGGGGGGGACAGGGCTGCCCTCTTGAGTGTTGGGAGGGTTTGCTGAGGGGAGGCAGCGGTACTGTGTCATTAGAAAGTCTAAGGTTGGGCTTCAGTAACTGCTTTACTGCCGACCCGCTGTGCAATCTTGGGCAAGACCGTCATCTAAACTTCCTGAGGCTCAGGTTTCCCCGTTGCTCGAGGGTGTGAAGAGTCGTGAAGTCCAGCTCACAAGACAGTTTAGGATACAGGCCCGATGTGAGAGCGTTTTACATGTGGAAGTGGTCATTGCCATCAGAAGGCAAATGCAGCTTGTTCTCGACTATTGCGGTGGCCAGACTTGAAGCAAGGGGCAGATTTTAGTGAAACACAAGGTCTTATGAACAAAATGGTCCAGCATTCCAAAGGTAGTGAGATCTCCTTTGGAGGAGGTATTCAAGCCCAAGCTTGAAGCTATCTGTCTCCTTATCTAAATCTGCTTGTTGTGGTTCTGTCATTTCACCTTGGTCCAGGGCCTTTCTTTCTCCTTTGGTCTGAAGGAAAGGCCTTTGTCAGCTTCCGAGAAGCCCAAGAGTTTACCAGCAGTGAGGGAGGGGGGGTGTTTTCTGAGAAGTGATGTCTCAGAGATGACAGTATATGTTGGTTCTGGGCCATCTGTGTGGCCTTGGACTCTGGGGGAGAAAGCAGTCCTCAAGAACCTGGGCCAGGAGGAGCTTCAAGACAAAGGTTGCCCATGTCACAGAGGCAGGAGGACCCCAGTGACAGCTACCTTTATGACCAGGCGAGGGTAGAGCACGTATTGGCAGAAGAAGCAGTGGGTTCCATTTTCGGTTCAAGGTGCTAAAATAAGTTACTTGTGGACAACACCTGTTGACTATCCAGTCAGAACAGGGATCTTGGTTTTCCTGGTAGCTGCCCATCCTCCTGCGTGGCCAGTGAAGCAGTGGGAAGAGAGGCCAGACAGTTTGTGTTTGACGGAACTTTCCCTCTTGATGACACTATGATTCACATATAGTGATTCTTGTTCATGATCTTTGAGATACTTGAATTGTAAAAATGATCATCTTGACTTTACCACATTTGTCTTTCAATAGCTGCACCTCTGGCCAAATGAGGCAAATTCATATTTCTTTTTTTTTCCTCCTTTTTTTTTTTCCCTCTTAGGGCCGCACCTGTGGCATATGGAGGTTCCCAGGCTAGGGGTCTAATTGGAGCTGCAACTGCCGGCCTATGCCAGAGCCAGAGCAACGCGGGATCCGAGCCACATCTGCAACCTACACCACAGCTCACGGCAACGCCAGATCCTTAACCCACTGAGCAAGGCCAGGGATCGAACCCACAACCTCTTGGTTCTTAGAAGGATTCCTTAACTGCTGCACCACAGTGGGAGCTCTGCACATTCCTATTTCTGATACATGACCTCTTACTTCCAGTATTGAGTTAGAACAGCGATTTTCAATGGGGGTCAGTTTTGCCTCCCAGGGGACATTTGGAAATTTCTGGAGACATTTTTTGTCATCACTGGAAGGGGTATGGGGGGAGGTGTTACTGGCATCTGGTTTGCAGCAGCCCAGGGCACTGCTAAGACAAAGAACCCCTAACGACAAAGGACTATCCACCTGAAGTGTCAACAGCACTGAGGCTGAGAAACCCTGGGAGGAGAAGACAGGTTACACCTTTCGCCTCCAAGGTTTGTTATCCTGTCCCCACGTGCTATGACCCTGTCCTGCTCTCTGTGCCACAGCCTGCCTGAGTTCCTGGAGTTTGTGTTCATTGTACAATATGGAAACAACCCAGATGCTGTGGGCTTCATCTTGTGAAAGATAATTATCAGAAGAGCAGACTACCCACGGATGTTCTTCCTTTTACTCATCAGCGAACAGTTACTGAGCTTCTCATCCAGGCTGGGCTGAGGCTTAGTCCTGCCCTTCCAACAGTGAAAACCCACAGGCAGCAGTGGGGACGGTAAACAGGGCCTGGCCAGGACAGGGCCCGATAAGGGCCGAGGGTGAAGCCAGAGATATTCCCTCTCTGCTCTGAGCCATGAGCCACCACCAGGTCTTACATGCAACTCTGGGGGTGAGTCCCTCATCTGGAAGCCTGCTGTGCCCTGAGGGCTGCAATGTATAAACAAGGAATGTGTCCATTTGAATAAATGTCCCATGAATTACTCTTTAAGGACCAAACAAGATTTTCAGTTGTTTGCAATCACATTCCTTAATATTTCCCGGTGCCTTTGAACCTAAGTGTCACTGCTTCCTTGCTGACTGGTCTGTTCATCCCACGATGCAGACTGACGGACTGCTGTGTGTCTGGGACGCTCCTCGGCTTGGGGTCAGCTGTAAGTGGAAGATATGCGGCTGTCCTCATCCCCTCCTGCATAGCCTGAGTCAGTTTGCTAATGGCTCCAGGAGTGGAGGCTCTGGGGAGATGATGGGGTTTCTCAGACTCCGTGAGCCAGGCCTTCTCCCTCCAGGGCCCAGGCAGCAGCAGGGTGGGACAGGTCTGTGGCAGTGGCTGTGGTCCAGCAGAGGACACTCCCGTCAGCTGGACAGGCCCTGGCGAGTGCCCTGTGGTGCTCACACTGGGTCTGTCTTTCTGAGTCTACTCAGGTGACTCAAGGCAAGTTTAGTCAGTCGTTTGACACTAGAACTTTCACTGAGTAGATGAGATTAACCTTGAGGAAGAGGTGGACCAGCGCCACCTGCCGCACACACACGTATGTGGAGGAAAGGATCAGCATGTGAGAAAAAGCAGGTAGCATAAAGGATGGAGGAGGACTTGGATTCCGGGCAGGTCAGCGGAGGGTCTGCAGGAGGGAGCACGTGTGCTGAGACCTGAGCAGAGTGAGGGCCAGAGCTCCCTGGGGGCCTGGGAGTGACAGGGATGGAATAGGCACAAGTGGTTGTAGAAGTCCCAACAAAGGATCACAGATAGAGAGGGAAACCTGGGGACAGTTGAGAGATCACTGTAAGTTAATAAATTCCTCAAGAAAGCCATCAGAACAAGGCAGTCTTGCTTGATCAGTGGAGGTGCGAGAATTGCCTTGGGTCATTGGGTGGGGGGTGGGATGGGGCCTGCATTCAGATTCAGACCAAGGGTAAGAGTTTGAGGACCGCCCTTCTGCTGATTTGAATACACATCTGTCTGGATACCAAGGAGGAGCTACTACTCCCAGAAAGGAAGAGGTGGTCTTGTCCGAATCGCACTTGCCTTGGATGATAAAACTGTAGCTCACTGGATCCTCTGGGCAGAGCTTCCTTGTCTGCCTGCTTGCGTCTCTCACAGCATCCTATCTTAATAAAACTATTTCTTGCCTATCACCACTTTGTCTCTCGCTGAATTCCTTCTGCATGGAGGCATGAATAACCTGAATCTCAGTGATTCCAGACACTTGGTGAGTAATTCTAATTTCAAACCATGGGTTCAAGTCCCAGTCTGTGTTCTGGCTAGGTTCAGGCCATTAGTGCTGTCAGTTTCACGGGGGATCCTGGTCCCATCACCTGTCACCAGGGAGGAAAACACGCACACAGAGGGGGTCCACTCAGGTGCACACACAGGGGCACATGCACACACAGCAGCCACGCAGGTGCACATACACACAAAGACATGCATATGCATGCACCCACACAGGTGCACACACAAACATGCACATATAGCACCCACACAGGGGCAAAACGTCCACAAAGGCACACACATGAACCGCACATACCTACAACTTTATGGGAGATAAAAATACAGTTGTCAAGACTGTTACCATTTGTATTTTTTTTTTGGCTTGCACCCACAGCAGACAGAAGTTCCTGCACCCCAGCTGTGACCAGAGCTGCTTCAGTGACAGCGATGGATCCCTAAAGCACTATGCCACAAGGGAAGTCCGAGACCGTGACAATTTGAGTATTTCTGGTGGAACGCGAACGGTGTTTTCTAGATCCCCAGAGCACACCCGAGAGTTGGTTACTGAGGGCCAGTGTTTCAGGAGTAGGAACACGGTTTCAGAAACAGCACCGCCACCTTCTCCACCTTCAGCATGTGAAGGGCTTCCTGGCAGAAATCAGACTCACCCACAGCTTCAGAGGCCACATCAAGGTCAAATAAACTGATTTAGAAAACCTTGCTTAGCCCCCCCTAAAACTCCAAACAGAAACTAAACCCCAAAAACATGTTTCCCGGATTTTGTGCGGGCTGTTGGCAAAGCAAAACGATAGAGTTTAAAACGTTCTTGTGAAAGGAGAAAAAAAGACAGACCAGGGACCTGGAAACTTTCAAGAAAGATTATTTCATGAAGATATGTCTGCCTTGTTCTCTCGTGTATGTTTGTTTATGTACATAATCCTCATTATCAGACCAGTCAGAGAAGAAATTGAGTTGACATCACCTCCAGAGTTAATGAAGTCATATTTTTTACATTAAATTAAGTATTCTTTTTTTTTTTTTTGCTTTTTAGGGCCACACCTGCAGCATATGGAGGTTCCCAGGCTAGGGGGTGAATCGGAGCTGTAGCCGCCGGCCTTCGCCACAGCCACAGCAACGTGGGAACTGAGCCGCATCTGCTACCTACACCACAGCTCATGGCAACGCCAGATAGTTAACCCACTGCGCAAGGCCAGGGATCAAACCCGCAACTTCATGGTCCCTAATCAGATTTATTAACTGCTGTGCCACAACGGGAACTCCAGTATTCCTTTTTTTCTTAATGAGCAAGAGTCACAGTCTCCCTCCTCCATTCCCTGAGATGTAAGGCTGTCCCCTCTGAGAGGCAGAAGTACCTGCTCATCCCTCCTGTCTAAACAGAAATAGAATCTCTCTCCCTTCAGGAACGTTTGCATTATTTCCGTACAGATGCAGGCATGGAAGGACTAATGTGGGAGATTTGAAGTGATTGGTTTTACAAGTAGAGAATCTCAAAGATCATAAACCACTGTGCCATTGTCATGGGAAAAGCTTCTGCTGAAACATTTAACCAGAGAAAAGCTTCACTTTTCTGTAAGTTCAAGAGATTTTGTCACTTAAAACTGCCCCTTGACCAGCCAGAACTGTTTATTCCAGGTCCAGGCAATGCTTTTCATGATCTTAATACTTTCAGGTATTGAAGGTGGAAGAACAAAGGTCAAGAATGAAAGTTAGGAGTTCCCTTCGTGGCTCAGTGGTTAAGGAATCCGACTAAGAACCATGAGGTTGCGGGTTCGATCCCTGGCCTTGCTCAGTGGGTTAAGGATCCGGCGTTGCTGTGAGCTGTGGTGTAGGTTGCAGACGCGGCTCGGATCCCGCGTTGCTGTGGCTGTGGTGTAGGCCGGCAGCTACAGCTCCTGTTAGACCCCTAGCCTGAGAACCTCCATATGCCGCGGGTGCGGCTCCACATAAAAGGCAAAAAGACAAAAAAAAAAAAAAAAAAGAACGAAAGTTAAATGCTGTAAGAGTTCTTCAGACCCTGAAGGTGCTTTTCAAGAATTGACTTCACAGGGAGTTCCCATTCTGCTGCAGCAGAAATGAACATGACTAGTATCCATAAGGATGCGGGTTTGATCCCTGGCTTCGCTCAGTGGGTTGAGGATCCAGCATTGCCGTGAGCTGTGGTGTAGGTCGCAGACACAGCTTGGATCTGGTGTTGCTGTGGCTGTGGCATAGGCCGGCAGCTGCAGCTCAGATTTGACCCCTAGCCTGGGAACTTCCATAGGCTGTGGGTATGGCCCTAAAAAGCAAAAATTAATTAATTAATTAATTAATTAATTAAACAAATTAACTACACAGTAGTGAACAGTCTATGATGTAGATAAAATATTCAAATTTTAAATTCCTTCAAATCAAATCCAGGTATAGGAAATGCAGATCCAGACTATGTTTCTTCTGTGGGAGGTTAATTAGCAGTAAACCATTGTCTGCTGGAAGTGAGTAAAGGATGAAGACAAAATCTAAAAATATGGAGTCACTTTCTTCATTTTGCATAAAAGCTAAAAGAGAAGACTGAGTTTGTTGAAGAGTTGGCTGTCTTTAACATTTGCTCTTTTGTGTCTGTGGCATTCCCAGTGAGACTGTTTTGCCTTATTAAGTGTTAGCGAAACAAAGCACAGAAACAATTTATATACACAGTGTTCCCTGTATCCTGACCTGGATTAACAGGCAAGAAGCAAACTTTACATCTGGGGGGAGGCAGAGTTCATTCAAAATGTTCATAGGCTTTTCCTGTGTGGTAATCAATACTTCATGCCTAACTCTGGTTTAATGACAATTAAGGAAAAACAGAAGTACAGACAGAACACTGGTTGTCAGTGCTCAGTGCTGTAAGCACCCTTCAGATGAACAATGGGTAAAAAGTATTTGTCTTCTTAAAAATTTGACAGGTGGAATAGACACACAAAAAAAGTTTTCACCAGGGAACGTTTGGGAAGCACCGTTCTGAAGGATGTGGTTGTCAGGTGGGCATAACTTGGGGTTCTTTGGGCAAAGGAGCTGGTCGTGGGCAGTGCCAGGTCCATGTGTACCTTTTGGCCAACTGAGGTTTCTTCCTAGGATTTGGAATTTCTTAGTTTTCTCTAAAACTGCTTTCTCTTTGAAAAGTAGTGGGGAAGGAAGGAAGGAAGAAAGGAAGGAAGGAAAGAAGGAAGGAAGGGAGAAAGAGAGAAAGGAAGGAAGAAATGGAGGGAAGGAGAGAAGAGAGTAAAGAAAAAAGAAAAGAAAAGCAATGGAAAGGAAAGAAAAAAGAAAACCAGGAATCCCTGACATGGTTCCCAGAAGGACGATTTCCACTGACAGGATGGGACATGTCACCCTCTAGTGGTCACACAGAGACTTGCACATACCCACCCCAGGCGCCATGGCTTTCCTCTCATTGATCTGGAGCCTGGAAAAAACTCCCCTCTCTTTTGATTAACATGAAAACCCCACACTTATATCCTCCCTTTTTCCTTCTGGAGATTCTTAGGGATGTCTGCTTGGGATTCATTCAATTTGCTGCATATTTTCCTCAGCTGAGATTTGATCCAATCTTTCTTGAAGCTTGTGACACAAAAATAAAAAAATTTCCCCCATATGTCTAATACAGATAATATTGTACCCTTGAGTATACCCGTTTAAACAACTCCCCTCACTCAGCAAGATTCTTGTTCCCTTATGGCATCACACACTCCTGGCTGACGGTCCTTGCTTGAGGCTGTGCTGAGGATCCCTGTTCATTTACGTTTTGCTGTTATTTTAAATTGTGTTTATAGGGGCAGTGATGTAGGTTCTATGAGACAGGTTTCCATTGCTCTGGTTTCTTTTGTTTCCCTCTCTCCCTTCCCCTCCCCTCCCCTTCTCACCTCTCTTTCTGTATCCTTAGCCGGTCTGGTCTTGTGGAGGTGGGGGGAGGCTGATCTTAGGAGTGATGATAACCCAGCTCTGAGCATGTGTAGATGCTGGTTCCAGGCAAGTTACCTGTGTCACCTGATTTATTTCACCCAAGAGGTGTATTCACTCTGCCCAGGTGAGCTCAGGGGAACCTGGGTTTCTTACAATGGACAGTGGAAGGGAAGGAAGCAATGGAAACCACTGGGCCAGCCAGGCTTCAGAGACCCTGACATTTATCTCCCATCGTCTCTGCCGAAGCTCTTCCCTGAGTCACTGCCTCCTGAGTATCCCCTCAATCTTCTGTGCCCTCTGCCCATTCCCTACACCCTGCTCCCCCAACCTGGAACCTGGGTCACCCTTCTCTCACATCAGCCCCTTCTGCGTGTTTCTCAGATCGGCCTGTCTCCGTGTCTGGCTTAGTCAGTGATGTGCAGGGTTCCAGGGCCGTGTGGTCCACATCATGGTAGCCCATCCTCTGCTACAGCCTTGGCTGAATTTCAGGGAAGGGGCTGGATGGGAGAGGCTTGGGGGCTTTCCAGGACTGTCCCGTGTGGGGCCCCTTTAGAAAGTTCTGGAACCCACGTACAGTTACTCCAGGGCCTAGACAACCACAGCCTATCCCTGTGGGGTTCTCTGGGGATGCCTGCTAGCCTCTTCACCATCACCTGCTCAGAATTAATGTGTACCCACCAGGGTTCTTCAGAGAAACAACCCATTTCTTTAGTTTAAGGAATTGGCTCACAGCATTATGGAGGCTTAGCAAGTCCAAAAAAATCCAGCGGGGTAGACCTGCAGACTGAGGAACCAAGGAAGAGGCAATGTTGCACCTTAGGTCCTAAGGCCGGCTGTGGCAGAATTCCTTCTTGCTTGGGGAGGTCAGTCTTTGTTCTGTGAAGGCCTTCAACTGATTGGGTGCAGCCCACCCCCGTGGTGGAGGGTAATCTGCTTTAGCAAAGTCCACCCATTTAAATGTAAATCTCATCCCCAAGCACCCTCCCGGGAACATCTAGAATAATGTTTGGCTAAATATATCAGCAACCAGGGCCATCCAGGTCGACAGAAAATTAACAGTCACAAACTGCTTCTCAGGTTCTGCCTTCTCTGTCATCTGTCCCCTAAAATCACAGCCCCCTTTTCCTTAGCATATGGATTTCTGCCAGTCAGAAGCTATGAGCTGGACAGCATTTGAGGTCCCTTAGAAATTTCGGTCACCCCCGGGTGCTCTGCTGGCCTGAGGGATCTGGTCTCCAGCCTGGATGCCTAGGTCCTATTTCACACTCAGTGGTATTGTCACATCAGGAAGCATTTTTAGCTTCATAGGCCTCAACTGTGAAATAGGAACTGCCATATTTCTCCCTCGGGTTTATGTAGAGAGGGAGGTATTAGGTACGAGAGAGCTTTTTACCTGGTGAAGCGCTATGTCAGTTTTGCAGGTGGCCGTGACCCCATCCTTTTTCTGTAGGTGGTGCTCTCTGTTTGCTCAGTGCCAGGCCCGGGCCATCATATGAAAATGCAGGGGCAGGCAGGAGGTCCCTCTCCCGTGGGAAGTCACAGCCGGGCTCCTGTAGCAGTTGGGGTGGGGGAGAGGGGCACAGCTCTGCTCTTTCCAGTGTGTTCGGGGCTCAGAGGGTTCAGAGGTCTCCCTGCTGGGGCTCCAGGCTGCCCCCAGGCAAGCGCCAGCTCATCACCTTCAGCTGCCCCTGTCTGGGAAGTCAAGACAGGAAGCGCTTTCTCCTCCGCTCCTGTTCAGGTGCACATGTGGTTTAGGGGCTGCCCCCCACAACACGCACAGATTCCCGCAGGGACTTGCGCTGCTGCCCCAGGTGAGCAGAAGTGCCACCATCTGGATGCTCCTTCTCCCTCGGCACCAGCTGAGGAGGCTGAACCAAAGCCTCCAAAGATGGTTCGAATCTGACTTGGGACGTCCTGTGACTGTGTGGTGCCCACCCAGAAATCAAAACCTCACCTTCACCGTTCACTCTGGGGAGTTTTCTAACTCTCCAGGGAATCTGAGGCCAAATGGAAGTGATCCCCCTTCGCGGCCTGCTGATGCATTTTTAATTTCTAGACCGAATGCACTTGTTAAAACAAAGCTGCACTTCGCATTTGCCAGTCTTTAACTGAAGCATAACTGGAAGAGTGGAGAGCATCGAGCCCAAGTGGTTAGTTGCTTGATTTTGACAAACGTGTTCAGTGGGAACCCACGTCCCTGTCAAAGTCATCATCCAGCCCCAGAATTACCTGGTTCCCCTTCCTCGCTTCCTCCCTGACCCTCCCCAGCTCATTCCCACCAGGCAGAAATCTGCAGAATCTGGGCCATAAGGGGCTAGGCTTCAAGTTCCAATAGCTCTGTTATGTTCCTGTAGTTAAATACCTGTCGTTCTCAACTCACATCGCAACATGAGACATACAGAAGTTCCCAGGCTAGGGGTAGAACTGGAGCTGTAACTGCTGGCCTACACCACAGCCACAGCAAAGTGGGATCCAAGCTGCATCTGTAACCTACACCGCAGCTCACGGCAATGCCGGATCCTTAACCCACTGAGCAAGGCCAGGGATCGAACCTGCGTCCTCATGGATACTAGCGGAGTTCTTAACCTGCTGAACCACGAGGAGAATTCCTCAACTCACGCAGCTTTTCGTCCTTAAATAGTATTTCCCCCCCAGTCTTGGGCTGAATGGTGGGCATTAGACCCCTGGGAGGATGGTGCACTTTCCTATGGTCCTCCAGGTCGAGGCGGAAGGGGCCCCACTTTGCCTGTGCATGGCCCGGAGCAGGGACATTTGATAAAGTTTGTTGAATCGGTGACTGGAGAGTCAACACTGAGAACAAAGACGGGCTTGGTCGTTTACTGGGCTCAGATCACGCGTGTCACCTCTGCAGCCTGGAGCTGGAGGCATTCCGGATGACAAACAGGGTGTTGTGCCCTGTTCTGTGCCTGTCCCCACCTGTCAGTATCCGGTGTTGTGGTCAGACCAGACTTTGTAGGTTTTATTATGATTGCAAGACACCCTTAACAATAATCATCAGGAAACTTGGAAAATAAATAAGTAAATAAAGGTTTATTGCATACCAGACCTGGGAATTACACACACCCCTGACGCCGGGGTCTCAGGTAGGGAGAGAGTGCCTGGAAAGGGGGCGTGGAGAAGGGGTGCAGGGGTTTTGCTTTTATTTGGGTCTAGGGTAGGGGCCCAGGGTTTCTGGGACTCACTCTTTGTTGGTGAATTTAAAACATAAAGAGAGAGAATTAAAGTGTGGAAAAAGAAAGGAAGGAAGGAAGGAAGAAGGAAAGAGAAAGTGGCCCAAATGCTAAGTTACCCAAATCCACCAAGATCTAAAACAAAGGATCCTGGGGGGTGGGGGTCGGGGAGACTGGGGCCTGACCCTTTATCCAGCATTTTCTAGAGCTCTGTGAGTCATTCTAGCCAATTATCAAACCTGAGGCTGGGGGGAGGCGGTGGGGGCTCCTGAATTTCTGGTGACACTGGGCAGAAGTGTGGGTGGGCTGGGGACCTGATACTTGAAGTGGGGCCAGTCTTGTGAGCCTGAGGCTTTGAACCTGTGGGGCTGATGGTCACTGGGAGTCGTGATCTTCAGAACTGAGCTGAAACAACGACACACAGTTGGTGGCAGGGGATCGCTGGGTGTCAAAGTGGGAAAACAAACGAACAAACAAAGCCCTCTGGTGGGTCTCTGCAAACCCCGCCATCTCAGTTACGCACAGCACTGCCTGACCAGCTCCTCCTATCTTGCTGGCTCCCTCTTTGTAGACCCAGCGCCAGTGATTCCTTGACAGCGTTAAGCTCCTTAACTCACCCATGGATCCAACCGTGTTTTACATGATGCCTCACACAGCACATCCTCCTTTTCCTGTCCACCCGGCTTAGATGCCGTGGCCCCCATCCCCAGCCGCTTCCTGGACAAGTGACAAGTACTGCACACCCACCTTCTTTCCCAAAGTCTTCTCGATTGCTCCCTACACGCCACTCTCAGCTAAAAAATCGAAGTCCAGTTTTCCAAAGAACATAGACACAACCGGAAGGGAACACTCCAAGTTGTGGCTCCCAGTGCTTGTGTGTCTGCACACAGCAAAGCCTGCCTGCTTCCTGGGCTCCTCAGCGGGGGGCCACCCCTCCCCGACTTCATTTTACTGACCCCAGCCCTCCCCTCTGACCTCTCCATCCCCTGCTTGTTTGGTTTATTCTACTCACTTTATCCCCATTCCCATTTTGCACGCAGGCTGCACTTCTCTCCTCTAGTAAAGGAAACCTTAGCTGTGGTCTCCTTACCATCTGTCTGTCCCTCTAAGTAGAATACTCCTCCGAAGCATGGTCTCCAAGTTCTCACAGCTCATCTCCCGCAAAAACACCGCCCTGGATTCTGTTTCCCATTGCAGCATCAGCTCAGTGAAGGCCGCACGGCCCACACCGGTGAATCCGGCTCCGTCCTCACCTCGCTCTGATGCCAGCGGCATTCCACCAAGCTGAAGCCGGTCTTTCCTTCTCGCTCCAAATGCTGTCCTTCCTTGGCCTCTCTTCCCTCTCCTGCAAGGCGGCTGCTCCCTTCCTTCCCCGACCTCTGTAAAGGGTGGCGGTCCCGGGCTGGGCTCCTCCTCGCTCACCCCGACTCACTCAAGCCTTAAGTACCGGCAGCCCCCGAAACTCCCAGTTCCGGCCCTCCCGCCGCTGTATCAGCCCACTTCGCGTCCCCACTTGTACTGGGGGGTCTAACAGGCATTTCAAATTCAGTCCCGGTTTTTAGTCTCAGAAACTGCTCCTCCTGCAGTTTTTTTCCACTTCAGAGAATAGCAACTCCATTTGTTTTTTTTGTTGTTGTTGTTGTGTTTGTTTGTTTTTTACTTTTTTGGCCGCCCCGCCCTTTGGCATATGGAGTTCTTGGGTCAGGGAGCAGATCCCAGATGCAGCTGGAACCTATGCCTGCAGCTTTGGCAGTGCTAGATCCTTTAACCCGCTGTACTGGGGCCAGGGATTGAACTTGTGTCCTGGCCGCTGTAGAGACTCCTCTGATCCAGATGTGCCACAGCGGGAACATCAGCAACCTCATTTTTAAGGTTGTTTGGACGAGCCAAGCCAAACCCACATACCTGAGGTCATCCTGGCTGCCCCTGAGTGTCACAGCCCACGGCCAGTTAATCAAGAGAATAGAGTCCCTGGCTCTGCCTCATGTCTGTCTATCCTCATCACCCCCCTCCCTCCTGTTCTGCGCTATCATTTCTTTTTCTTCTTTTTTTTTTTTGCCCACTCTCATCACTTTTATTCAACATAGTATTAAAAGTCCTAGCCATGGTGATCAGACAAGAGAAAGAAATAAAAGGCATTCAAATCAGATGAGAAAAAGTAAAACTGTCACTATTTGCATATGACATGATATTATATATAGAAAACCCTAACAACATCACCAAAAAATTATTAGAACTAATAAATGAATTCAGTGAAGTTGCAGGATACAAAACTAATATACAGAAATCTGTTGCATTTCTACACATTAAAAAACCATCAGAAAGAGAAATGAAGAAGACAATCATGTTTACAATTTAAGCCATCATTTCTCACTGGCTTACTTCCTGCAATGCTTTTCTTGCTGTCCTTGATAACCACCATGGGCCACCTGTGGAAAGTATCAGTGATCACGAGACAAACCCTCCTCTTAGTTATAAAAACAACTTGCCCCTTCTTCATGGAGAGCTGGCACTTTTTTTCTGCTTTCTCCCTGTGCGCAAGCTGTTTTAATAAAATTCTTCGCTCGCCTAAGGGTCTTGTGGAAGTGATATTTGTTTCTATGAGATTGTTGTCCAAGAACCTGGAAAGAGCCCAGTAACAAATGTGTGAAGATTTCCGATTTACTCTGAGTGAAGCAGTTTTTCAAATCAATAAAAATCCTTTGGTTTTCTTTGTTGGGTTTACAAGGTAGATAGATAGAGAGATGATATTAGATATTAGATATCAATCTATAGACAGATATAGATATTAAATTTTGGAAAACTTGTCTTTTAAAAGGACAAGTTTCTTAACCTCTGAATGTGAGACCCCTTTTTATGAGTTGAAATCTTATTTTATGTCCTAAATTTCAAACTTATTCATATAACTCTTGGGTCTCCCTTAAGTATTTCTATTCTTTTTACTTGTTGACATCATAAATGATATCTTTTTTCCACTATAACACTATTTCTTATTTATTTATTTATTTGTTTATTTTTGGCCCTGCCCATGGCACGCGGAAGTTCCCAGGACAAAGACTGAACCCAAGCCACAGCAATGACAATGTCGAGTCCTTAGCTGGGAAGTCATCCACTATAATTTTAAATAAGTAGTCTAATATATTTTTTTTCCTTTTCTCTCTCCATTGGCTCCTTCTGGTTAGTGATGATCTACTTAGAAATATTCACTTCCTTACCCCTCTCCTTTATCATTCAATTCTAGTTGAGACTATCACTCTCTTTTATTTAGGTATGTGTTAATTGATTTCACATTTCAAAGACTTTTTTTTTTTTTTTTTAACTTCCAAATGTACAAGCAGAGGGGAAAAGCATCAGGGAACATTTTCTCCACCCTCCCTTCCTCTCCCTGCCCATCATTTGTTAGCTGTGGAATTTTACACTTTGTGATTTGTGATATTTACGATGGGCTCTGCATCTCACATCATCTCTCTTTAGTGCCACAATTAAAAGAGCTCAGCACTCACTACAATGCTTTTATTTTAGTACCATGTTTTTCTTGCCATTGGCTGAAGTTAGTTCTGTAAGGTTTTCGTTTTGTTTTTTATCCCCTCAAGCTGCACCCCTCACTGAGTCCTTTCCTGCTTAAAAATGCCTGTGGCCTTTATAGGGGAAGGGTAGTTGTTTGAGAAAAACGTTAGGGTGTCACATTTCCTGCTCTTGATATTTTGTTGGAATTGCTCAGTGTTTTTGAGTACTGAAGGTGATTTTGTATAAGTCGGAGCCTCACCGATAGTCTAGGCAACTTGATCATTTTGCTTTATTATTCCAAAGATTCTTTATGTTAAAAATCCAGAAATTGTATCCATCTATTAAGAACTTGTTATTGATCATTCTGTGTCAGATTTTCTTTGAACACTCATTTAATCTAGTAGATCAATATCTCGCCTGAAAACTCTTTTAAAACTCTAATTTTTTTCCCAATTACCTCTGAGAGACACTGATTATATAGACTCTGAATTTCTTTTGCTCCTTCCACATCATTTTTTTTCCACTCTTCCACATTAACTCTGACTTATTTCCACTGCGTTTTACTCACGTCCCTCCATCCTGTTCTCATTACCCCCTTTCTCTGTTTCTAGAATCATGCAGCCTCGTCTTCATGCCCCTAATTGGGCCTTCCATTCTGTTGTGGTTTATTTCTTCTTTTACTTTCTACCATGATTCTACAAACTCAGGTTTTTTCTCCTTTTTTAAAAATATCTTTTCTCTAGTAATGAACTATAGAAATGATTCCTGAAAGTACAGTCTTCTTAAAATCCTTTTTTGAGTAAACGTATCTCTGATATGTATTCCATCTCTGTTGCAAAATAAGTAGTTGCTTCATTGTCATCATCACCCTAATCATTATGGTTTTATCAGTTTGTAGTGCTCTACTGAGTCATTATTTTTGTCCATTTCATGGCACATTTTTTCAGCGGAAAGTTTCTGATCTACCGATCGTTTTTCCTGTTCCTTCTCCCCACCCCCATCCCCACCCTCCTTTTCTCTCCATGTCTTTGGAGAGATTCTGAGTGGTTTCTGTTTGTTGGTGACTCATCTTTGTCCAGCTGAGATGTTCCCACGCTATCTACTTGAATGAAGATTTTGCAGAGAGAAGACAGATTTGGGTCCAGGATACAGGGAATTCTCCCTGTGATGCAGGAGTACATTCTTTTAAGGGCTGATCGGTGACAATGACACATCACAGGGCATCAACATTCTCATAACCAGCTTCATAACTGCAGCCTCATCACCAGACTGCTTCCTGCCAACGTGGCTGTTAATTCAACACAGGTTTTCTTCTTCCTGAAAAGGGGTGCCAGTCTGGGTTCAGGGAGCCTGCCACTCCCCACTCACTTGTCTGACCTCACTGTTGCAGATGAGCAACTGCTGGTTTGTCTCTTAGGGAACAGGAGTGGTCTTGCAGGACTGCCTGGCAGCCTTGTCTGAGACCTCCAATGACACAGCCTTTCTTGTCCTCCTCCTGAGCCTCCACTCTCTGAACCTGATGATGCTTTATTATGATGTATTCTCTTTGGGGGGAATAGATATCTACCAGTTTTGCAGGTGAGGAAGTTTATATTTTCATTTTTTATTCTCTTGTTTTGCTTTGGAGCACTTCTGAAACAAGAGGAGAAGGCGAGTTCCCCCTTTGAAACCCAAAGTCTCTGGCTTACCATTGTCCTTTACCTGGGTTTCCATCCTACACACTGCTACCAAGCTACTTCCAATTGCAACTTGACAGTGCTGTTTTCTCATTGAAAAATCCTTCAATATAGGAGCTCCCATCCACGAGGATGCAGGTTTGATCGCAAGCCTCACTCAGTGAGTTAAGGATCTGGCATTGCCGTGAGCTGTAATGTAGGTCGCAGATGCAGCTTGGATCTGGTGTTGTTGTGGCGTAGGCCAGTAGCTATGGCTCAGATTCGACCCCTAACCCTGGGAACTTCCATAAGCCACAGGTGCGGCCCTAAAAAGAAAAAAAAAAATCCTTCAATGTCTTCTCTTTGCTTACAGGACAAATTCAGAATCCACCATCTGATTCTATATATCCTGCAATAGTTCCTTTTACTCATACCTTAGGCAAAAGACACACAATTTCCCAAACTCACATTGAAATCTATGCGTTTATATCTTTGCCCACGAACTTCCATTTATTCCAGAACTAACTTCACCACTATGTCTACATAAATGTTAACTCATTCCATTGGACATAGATCATAGTGTTAACCCCGTAACAAAACCTTCTCAACTTCTCCCCCCGTAGCCACATCACAGGAACAGAAACAACTGTTCCTTCCTCTAAGACTCCTTGTATTCACTACACTGAACAGCGATGAACACTTACAGTGTTCTTCTCTTTGATCCAGCTGAGCACCCCTCATATTTTGGGATCACATCTTGTTCATTTTGTGCCCTGGTTCTGGCTAAGTAACTGGCAAGTCATGGGAGCAGAGAAAATCGTTTTCTTCATGAGTGGTGTTGAGCCAGGCATGCCCCATCCTTGGCAAGGGGGCCAGGAGAGTGGTAGAAATTGAGAAGCAGCCTGAAAGGACCAACATGCCTTATTTCCTCTCTTGGTATCTAACGTGTCTCCCTTGAGTGCTTTGCCCAGAAATCCCAAGGATGTGAGAGGAACAGCCTCCCCTGACGTAGGCAGGCATATAAGTCTACATTTTGAACAACCCAATTCCTTTCATTAAGTAGGAGGGACAAAACAACTTTCCCTGGAAGCAGACACTTCGGCTTTTACTTAGTGTTGGGCATCTTTTTTACCATAAACCATTCGTCAGCACCTTGCATCACCAGATGCAAGCACTGGGCTCACACACTGTAGCATCTCAGAGTTGGAGGGACCATAGCGATCATCTTATTTTTCAGATGAGGAAACTAAGGTCCAGAAATCAGAAGGTACCTCCCAGGCATCCTGAGACAAGTGGTATCTCTGGAGCCACAGCCTAGATTGTCTGACGCTGGTTGATCCAGACTTGACTCACTAATGATACTCTTTCATTGGGGAAAGTCCTAGAGTTCTGATGAAGAATTAGAAGAGATCAGAAAATCATAGAAGATTTTTATTTTATTTTATTTTATTTATTTTATTTTATTTTATTTTATTTTATTTTATTTTATTTTATTTTATTTTATTTTATTTTTTGTCCTTTTCCAGGGCCTCACCCACGGCATATGGAAGTTCCCAGGCTAGAGGTCTAATCAGAGCAACAGCTGCTGGCCTGTGCCACAGCCAAAGTAACATGGGATCCGAGCCGCGTCTGCAACCTACACCACAGCTCACGGCAACGCCACGGATAGAACCAGCAACCTCATGGTTCCTAGTCGGATTCGTTAACCACTGAGCCACGATGGGAATTCAGGCAATTTTTTTTTTAAGTTGAAATTAAGCAATATTGTACTCTTTCCTTTCGGGGCACTGTTTGATAATATTCCTAAATGGTTTTTGTTGTTTCCAACCCCAATTGTTCTTTGTTCACTTACTCCAAATGCATTCTTGCAGAGTACCCTCTCTATGCCCAGGTCCTGGAATGCCCAAGACTTCACTTCCTCTTGATTGCACTATTTGTTTCCTCTTCACTGCCCTCCCAACTCACCACTCATGTGATGGTGAAAGTACCGATCTAGGTATAATTGTATGCTTTGTCTCCCCCAAACACATTTTATTTCTTTTTGTTCCTAGAATGTGATGCAATTTCCCTTTGATTTACTCCCTTCTTCTCCGAGGACTGACATTTTCCAGTTGTTTGCAATCTCAGCCCTAAGGAAGGGCCAGGACTCCACAGAAAGTTGTTTTCTCCTTCTTCTCATCTTTTTCCTGTTTCCGGTTTTTCTGGCCAAACGGGCAGCACTCAGATTCTCTGCCACACGACACATGTCTCAGGGTCTGCGTAGCTCTCGGTAGTGACCAGCAACTTCCCATGATCTTCCTGAGATGCAGGGACCATGTCAAGTTCCCCAGCATTTTGTGGCTCTCTTTCCCTCCCCTTACTTATCTTCTTGGTAAGCCATGCCTGCACAAACACCAGCAGGGGTGCATGTCACCTGCCCTTGGGTCCCTGCCAGGAAATGGTGGTTGCTCTGGTTTGCTCACTCTGCTGTGATCAGAACACAGTCAG